>JAUMHM010086042.1:0-11202 GCA_032362435.1 Melikaiella ostensackeni | reverse complement strand
GATAAACTTTGGAATCTTTTAAAATGTCTCACAGTCTTTTAGAATCATCCCGCGAATTCATCGGCTTATGTTTTGCATAAGATAAAATATTACGAGTAAAATACTGATCTAAATGCCTTGAAGTCCTTTAAAATATTTGGAAATTCTTTGAGATTCCGGTAAATCGCTTGAAATCCTACAAAATGCTCTAAAATCCGTGGATAAACTTTGGAATCTTTTAAAATGTCTCACAGTCTTTTAGAATCATCCCGCGAATTCATCGGCTTATGTTTTGCAAAAGATAAAATATTAAGAGTAAAATACTGATCTGAATGCCTTGAAGTCCTTTAAAATATTTGGAAATACTTTGAAATTCTGGTGAATCGCTTGAAATCCTACAAAATCCTCTAAAATCCGTGGACAAACATTGGAATCTTTTAAAATTTCTTACAATCTTTTAAACTCATCCTGCGAATTCATCTGCTTATGTTTTGCATAAGATAAAATATTACGAGCCAAATTCTGATTTAAAATGACTTGAAGTCCTCTGAAATATTCGGAAACACTTTGAAATTCCGGTAAATCGCTCGAAATCCTACAAAATCCTCTGAAATCCGTGGATAAACTTATCAATCTTTTATAATTTCTTACAATCTTTTAAACTCATCCCGCGAATTCATTGGCTTATGTTTTGCATTAGATAAAATATTACGAGCCAAATTCTGATTTAAAATAACTTGAAGTCCTCTGAAATATATGGAAATACTTTGAGCTTCCGGTAAATCGCTTGAAATCCTACAAAATCCTCTGAAATCCATGGATAAACTTTGGAATCTTTTATAATTTCTTACAATCTTTTAAACTCATCCCGTGAATTCATCGGCTCATGTTTTGGATGAGATAAAATATTGCAAGTAGAATACTTATAGCAAATTGAATTTTCATTAGGAGAAATGCCAAATGCACAATAAAAATGTTCCAGAACACTCAAAAATATTGGAATACACGTGCTTCGAAATAACAGACAGATTTCTCAAATGAACTCTTCTGAAACACAATCTCTCTTCCGTCACGGCACGTTGTCTACTCACCTGTTTAATTAATTATATTATAAATAAACCAAACTGTATAGAGGGTCTTACGGAAAATTCTGTGGCACTAGTCTCTGCCTGAATAAAAACATAAATAAAGCTTAACTTCCCTATAAGAAGGCTCTAAAAGCAGATCTAATTATTATTTCGAAAAAAAAAATTTTAAATAATAGAATTTGCATATTCGACATTAAGTTGAAAAGAAATGAAATTTCGAATGAGGGGCTATTCAGATAAGGGGCTACTCTTTAATCCATCAGTGTAACTCTTAGTGTGATTAATATGAGAGAAAAAAAGGTTTTTTGTTGTTCTGAAATACTTTTTTTTTGAGTTTCAAATTAAATAGTTCCAACGTTTTGATTTCCAATATTCCATATTTTGTCCGAGGTCGAAGATGAAATTGTTTGTATTTTCACTGTTTTCGAGCGTACACTTAATTCTTATGTTTCGGAGGCTCAACTTAGACTTGCTTAATGAATTCTACTGAAAAAATTATATATTAAAATTGCAGGTTAGAAGAAATCAACTATTTCCTCGACAAATGGTTCCCCCTTGGTAACTGGTTCCGTTACCCTATAAGTATTGTCAATAAGAAAACATGTAATGGTTCTGTAAAGACTCTTAAGCCCGCAAAAGGGAAAAAGTATAAACAAAATGAAGAAGAACTGATTTGTTGCGACTGAGAGACTGAGAGGCCTAGTGAGAGATACAAGAGTTATGAGAGGTTCTAAATGTGGATCGGATCACTACCTCATAGGTTCAAAAATGAACCTAGGTCAATGATGGACGAGAAGAATATTTAATAATGAGTCGAAGCAAACGCGAGATAATATAGAGAATTTGAAGAAATCGGAAGTACAAACGTATATTGTGAAAATCTGAATAAATATTCAGGTCATCATAGAAAAGACTGGAAGACGAAATTATTAGACAATAAAAATGTAGAGGGTGCATGGATAATACTACGGGATAGAATCTTGAAGAGTGCATCTGGAGTGTGCAGTACTGCGGTTGCAGACAGAAAGTTAAGAAGACTAGGAGAGGAAGTATTAACACTGAGTTAGTCGGAATTAGGAATACTGTTGGCAAAATGGTATGAGATGCGAACAAAGTTAAAGAATGTGAGAGTGATTTTTTCAAGAAATTGTATGGTGGTGAAGCTATGGAGCATAACAGCTGTAGCAGAGAAGAGAATACGTTAGACAGTCCCATTGTGAGTGGCGAAATAAGAATTTATAACCGCGACTTTATATTCGCAATTAAGAATTTAAAGAATGGTAAGGCTGCTGGTGTGGATTGTATATCGCTGAAATGTTTGAGAGCGATTATGGATATGTGACTGCGTGGCTGAGCGAGTTGATGAATATGTGTGCCGAGAACGAGGCAGTTCTAAATGATTGGGGAAACGCGATTATCGTTCCACTTTATGAGGAAAAGTGTGATAAAGCGTGACTGTACTAATTATAGAGCGATTAGCCTACTGAGTACTGTGGGCAAAATATTCACCAAAAGTACTTATTAGTATGGTCATGGGAATAATAAAAGAAAGGATTTGAGAAGTACGATGTGGACTTATGCCAAGGGAGATCATGCTTGGATTAGATATTTATCTTAAGGCAATCATAGTGTGGTGATTTACGTACATTTGGAGATGTTCACAGCAAAAGCATTTATATATTACTCAGATTAATTTGAATTTATTTGATATGATTTCAAATCATGAGTACAAAGTTCAATTATACTGATTTACACATTCATTCCTAAGAATTCAAGAATTAATTTTTATTCACTAAATTTCATTTATAATTTATTTCCTCTATAATTATTGGAAGTTTAGAGAAGACATTCTCTTCACAGCAGATATAGGGCAAATAAAAGTAGCAATGAGAGGCACTCATAAATGATATTTTGATGATGCATTAGGCAGTCTATACACATTGTGTGTTATAATAATTCTGAGATTTTTCCGAGTGTTGATAATAAAGCTGTGTAATAAGATAGCGATAAGTATATATAGCAGTGAATATGTTCCAGAATCAGTCACTTTTTACGTAAAGTTTCTAGAGAAAATGAAAATCCTTCTCAGCACTTTATTCCTTATCAGGGTTTTCTTTAATTTTGATGGTAAGTGTACTCAATATAATATAGTAAACCCTAACGTGAATAACTTAAAATGTCTACCATTTTTGTCGTCATTCAGTTTCGTAACCTGTTTAATTTTGGGTACTCAAATGAGAAAATTTTACATTCTTCAAATTGTTTTGTTTTCAGTACTTCAATTTGGATTTGTTCAGCGTTGAAGATTTTGAGATTGATATTTATTGTTTTTGAAAATCCTCATTTTTGTGTTACAGGTTTAAATGCTGAGGGACTCAACGAAAGTGATCCATCCGAACCACCTGGCGAATGTCCTCACATACCTGATCCAAGTAAGGAGAAATCAGATAAGACTATCATATATATGCGCAGAAAATTTGGGGTGTGGTATCATCCTGGAGGAGAAGCTGTGAACGAAGTTCGCCTTATAGCTGCAAAAAATATTATTCCAGATGACGATTATTGCAGGAAACACAATATTTCAACCCGTTTTGTTGAAAAAGATGACGTCAGATTTGCGGTGTACATAGCGATTGGAAATCTTACATCTTCTTTGTCAACAAAACGGCTTTAAATATTGTGTTCTCTGCAATGTTTATCATATGTAATAATTTTTTTTGCAGCTACTTTTGCGGAGAGAAGGAACGATTCGGAAAGACCACCTTCGAAATATTTCGGAAAGATTTCGGAAAGAGTTCGGAAAGACAAGTATCTCCGATATTTTCCGAAGTGTATGTGAACTTTGCTTCCGAGTTCTTTCCGAACGTCGAACTGTCCCACTTACTAAACTTTTCAGAGTCTTTCCGAATGTCTCACTCACCGATGATTTCTCATTCTTTTCGAACGTTTTCGAATGTCCCGCTAGTTAACTCGTTCTGAACGTTTACGAATCGAATTTTTACACAAATATTCTCTGAATCATTTAGTTCTACCTTTAAATAATTTTAAATTGCAGTAATGCTGTTGGTTCGTTCTGAATCCAGTAAACATGATTCCTAGAAACCTAGAAATAGAAGACCTTCATAACTTGAGAGTCTTTTTGACTTTCCGTAAAGAAATTTCAAGAAGCTGAAAATTACACAAATAGCGGCTACTATCCGAAAATATATATACATTTTTTTCGAAAAATGTACTATAACTATGATGAATGAAAAGTCCTTGAGTTTAAATTGAAGAATCGTGTGTTTTGTTTGTACAAGAGTGAAAAAATTGTATACCTCTCGAAGCGTTTTTAAATAATGAATTTGACGTATACAACTTTTAAAAAAATTTGATTTGATTTAAATTTATTGATTTTGTTTGATCTTTCAATTTGACTTAAATTTGGTTTAAATTTTAAATTTTTTATAATTGTTGGCCCCAAAAAGCGTGATTTACATACAAGAAATTCGCCTCAATGATTTTGTCCGTATAGGGAAATCTTTTTCAATTCTGAAATGCAAAACCCAAACCTAAGACATTACCCGATTTGAAAAACGCTGGTTTTTCTGCGTTCGAATGCTTAAGCACAACTTGTTTCTCGACTCAAACGAAAGACATTCCATCAACTCTATAGAATTAATTCACGTAATTTCTGCAGAGAAATCCTCACATCTTCACATTCGTCGAAAGCGTGTAATTAATCTGGATATTGATGGAACTCGACAATTAGGGATTGGACGCGCTCCCTACATTGTCAATATTCAAAAAGATGATTTTATTGAGTGCGCGGGAAGTATATTATTAGGTGACGCGTATTTTTTCGATTTAAGAGAAAACATTTTTCCACGAAGTTATCGGTATTTGAATTTTGAAGTCTATTAAAAGAAAAACACAAATTTTTTCTTTGAAATTGTACAGGAAATTTGATGATGCGTTTTGCATACTAGGCAATTGGTAGGGATAATTAGAGAGGTTAGGGAGAGCAAGGCGTGAGCGATCATCCGATCATGAAAATTTAAAGTGTCAACTATGTTTGGCTCATGTGAGCATTTATATTGTAATTCCGCGTTCCTCGTACTTAGAGGAAATCGACGACGTAAAATTAGTGTGATTAGTGACAATTGTTGAGTGTTTTTGTAAAAGTGTCAGTGTCCTCTTAACTGTATTCTGCTAAATCGCGCTGTTTGCTTTATTGCAGCACACCGTTCCCATTTCTCCATTTTTTAAATCTTTAATGGCTTTTTCCCTATTTTCTATGAGACCCATAAAAATTCAGTTGTCGAAAGTTTCGAAGCAGAAAATCATTAGACAATAGAAAGAAGCAATTTCATATAGTCGCTTTGCTGTAGAAGATGGAATGTTTCTCTAGATGCCTGGATCGTCATCATACTCGCTACTAATGGAAAACGAAAAGTCTAATTTCTATCCTTCAACAATTATTTTGAAGTGACACTCTTCATTTTTGAAATGTACCATTGTTTAATTTATCGTGATCGCTCTTTCGAAATTATCTGGTCATTTGTCCCCTATATTTTTATGATTTTTGTTGAAGTTGGTTGGCTCACTGAGTGTGTGTTATATTTCGCCTCTTATCATTGTTTTTCATGCTGCTCGCTTATGATTGATATCTTTTTTTCACTTTGAATAATACTGCTTATTCTACAAATATACTGTTTACTAGATAATGAATTTCACATAGTTTGAATCAACCTTCCTTTGCTTAGTATTTGCGTTGAGATTTGGTTTGTATCAATTAAGATTTCAGGGCATTTTTGGTCACCGACAATAATTCTTCCCACTCAAATGAATAATTTTTTCGCTTATTAAATTGCAGACCACGTCCGCTACATCATTAATTACATATTTTGTTATCAGACCTCCGCGAAAAAATCGATGTTTCCTGGCTGTATAGAGGCACAAAAAGTGGTTAATTTCAGGTTGGTAGACTAAGTGTGAAAAAAGTAATGGAAACATAAAATAAAGTAGGAGAGGCGCGCAGTGTGAAAATAGACTAAAGATTGATGGAGGTGGAAGGCTTCCTAACCTTTGATTCACTGTCCCGAAGTTGGCTAAAGTGAATACACGTTGGCTGCAGTAACTGCTGTCTATCGGGAGAAACAAGCAGCAGTTAGCAATGACAGTTCGCGTCCATTAATTTCTTGCAGTCTCGGTCCAGTGTTGACGTTTCATAATCGCGTCTTTCTCTTTTTCAGACCGTTGGTCATTTCCATCGACCTTTTTCGCGATGTGGATGTAATAAAAAACATTTTGTGTGGCAAGTGCCAAACGCTGATTTCGTTCGTTTGTGGACTTCGGCACTTGCTACACATATAAGTATTGCACTCCTTCAGTCTTCATCACATGTGCTCCTAGCCTCTACTTATTACCTCGTCTTTCCTATTACATATAACTCTCCTCAACTTGAAGCCTTATCTAATCGCCTCAACCTACAGCGTTAATCTATCGCTTTAGCTTGCCGGCTCAATGCATCAACTTAAAGTTTTGTACCAGTGTCTCCTCTTAACGCATCGCCCTACAGTTCACATTCCTTTCTTCACCTTAACTCTTTGCCTTAACTTATCCTCTTTACGCTGTGCCATATGATTTCATGTGATTTCATTTCTACTATTAGGATTTCTTTACCCTTCATTCTTTGCGTTTTACATTCTTTCTTCTTGCCCACCTTTCCTTTCTCTCTATTTTTCTTTCTACTCTACTTACCTTATTTACAATTTATTTATTTTCCTGCGCAGATTTCATCTTTTTCTCCATCAATTCTACCCACACCCTTCATTCCTCATTGCGCGTTCTCATTCCCTTATTTACCTCTCCTTTATCTTCCCCTACTCTATCTTCCCGAGAAAAATGCCAAAATTCGATTTTATTAAAGGAAAATTCTCCTGACCACAAAAATGGTTTAGCTCCCATAAAGCTCACAGGATGTCTTTCTTATGTAAGGTCAACTGTATGATGGTAAAACACACCATGATCCGAAAATTTAATTAGAATATCTGTATTAAATCATAAACTATAGAGCTTTAGAAGAAATTTGTGTTTTTTTCGAAAAATATACGTCAAAATTCAAATTCTGGTAAAACCATAAGAAATTTGTTCTCCTGGAATCGGAAAATTGAGTGTCGCCTAATTTTCTATATAAAACAACATATTTCATCGCTGGGTGATTCTGCGGCTCGAAGTGTAGAGCCTGCCTGATTTAATATGGATTCGAGCTACATATTTTATTGTATTGATGAAACTAACATTATTCACACAATAGACGCCGAGATATCGAACCGTTGCAAATCATTCTAGTAGGTTAGTCATGACCGACGATTTAGTTCAATTTTTGATCAAGAAGTTGAACTTTCAACCAAAAATTATTTTAATTTCAAATAAAAAGTTGCATTCAACCAAAAAAGACTAATTTTCAACAAAGTATTTGAATCTTCAACCAAGAGATTAATTTTCAACGAAACAGTTTCACTTTTAACCTAAAAAATAAAAACTACCAAAAGAGATGAATTTCAAACCAAAAAGTCGGATGAATTTTTATCCACAAAGATTAATTTTTAAATGTGAAGAATAATATTTCGCCGAAAAGATGAATTTAAAGAAAAACATGAATTTTCAACCAAAAAAGTCTAACTTTGAACAAAATTGTTGAATCCTCAACCAAAACAGATAATTTTCAACCAAAAAGGATGACTCTTCGACAAAATAATTAAAGTTTCAACCAAATAATATATTTTTTAACAAAAAAGATCAATTCTAAACAAAGAATATAATTGTAGAATTTTTAACCGAAAAAGATTGGAAGAATTAGCTTTCAACAAAAAATAGTTGGATTTTCCTGTTTAGTTTTATTGATACAGTTTGCATTTCAGTGAAAAAGCAGAATAAAACAAATTTTCGATAAAATGCATACATAAATTTTTGGCTTAAGGCGATCTCAGGGTACCGCATGCTGCCCCGGTGGGTTAGTCGACCTTTTCTATTGTATTGCGCAGCGCGTACCCTGAACTCGAGCTTGATGCGGATCGAGACGAAGCAGTGCTCAACCGGAGGCTACTGTATTACGTAATTTGTATCGTGAAATTGAATTCATAACGAACTCTGTTCCACACCAGCTTGGAAATGCACTTGTTAATTAAACATGCGTTCCTTTTCTCCCCAAAAACAGGTCATAAAGTTATGCGTAGGATGTTTTTGTGAAAAAATAATTTTATCTTTGGGAATAGACGAATATTACGCATGTATTAATATAGTTTGTTAATAAAAATTATGAATATTTATGCATAGCAATTTTTTTAAAAAACATTTTGAAGTATTTGAAAACAACTTTTTATGAAGACAAAAATTTAATTACAGAAACATTCGATATATATCTATTTGCTCATAAAATTTGTGTATAGCAATAAAATTGTTGCTTAGACAATTTATTTGACCTGTGACTTGATTTGTTCGCTATAATCGGTTTCTGGACCACTGTGTGGTGGTGTGGGGCAAAGACAATTATGAAATTAATTTCGAAATACATACTGCGTAATACCTACATACTACGTAACTCGAGGACCGGCGGTGCTACAGAATAGATCGCTCTTTGAAAAGTACATTTTAAAATACTGTCTGCTTTTCTACGCGCTTATTTTCAATATTTATCAGTGCTTTTGAATATTCTGTCTATTTTTCCATGCGGTGATTTTTATATATTTTTCAGTATTTTCGAATATTCTGTAGTTGTAGTGGACATTTCTCCAATTGAAGATGCAAATTACGATGAGTATTCAACTTGCAGCATTTATCGTGTGTAAACATAAATTTTTTAAAGGTCCAGACTTGAAAGAAAATAGTTTTCCCAAATTTCTCAGCATTCTCACGGTTTCAAACTACAACTCGAGGATTCGTTTAAAATCATTCAAGGACCGGTGGTGCCGGAAATTTTAGGAAATTTATGGAAATTCATGAAAACTTGCTGAAATTTATGGAAATTTACGGAAACTTTCAGAAATGTATGGAAATTGATGGATTTTCGAGAACTTTTGAAACGTGTGGAATATTGCGCAAATGTATGGACTGTCATGGAAACTTTTGGGAATTCATGCACAGTTTTCAGAGAATTTATGAAAAGTTTCCAAAATTGTGGAAGGCTTTGGAGGTTATTAAGAGTTATAAAAATAAACTTTGTAAAAGGGAAATTTAGGGGAGTTCATGAGATTATTAAGCTTTTATTACAGTTGAGTATTCTTGTCACACTTTGTAGCATTGAACGGTCTTTTTCCATCTTAGAGACCAAACTGCAGGAGACTGGTGTCCTCCTCAGTATACAACACAAAGCGATCATAACTCCTTTGGTTCTGGCTTCGTTATACTTTCCTTTACATGACCGAAGTTTGGTGGGACTGAGTTATGAATGATCACCCCATTTTATAACGATTTAGCTGCTTAATTTGAACGTGATTTTAGACTTGTGAAATTAATTTCTCGCATCGATTTTTAGTTAAGTGTATACTTTTAACAATGAATAATAAAAATAATAATGTAGTCTCATATGGGATTGACACTTCTACTGACGAAAGGCATGTCCTCGAAAAAGTTTCAGGCGATGAATAAAGATTGGGCGTTTGGAATACTAGAGGTATAAATGATCTTAAGAAAAGGGAATAGCAGGATACAATGCGCCTAAGGAAACTAGATATTTTGTGTGTACCGGAAACAAAGAAGAAGTGATGTCAAGTAAGAAACATAGAGGACGGACTCGAACTTTGGTCAGGGGTAGATAATGAATCATATGGTACCCAAGGAGGCGGTCATTCAGCAAGACGAACGGAACTTGTCTCAAACATGAATATTTCTGTTATGTCTTGGCCAAAGACCAATAAAAGAGGGACCAGGTAATGTAGACTTAAATTTTTAATGAACTTTTTGTTTAATTTTTAAAATAGCTATAAAAAAGTGAAAAAATCAGATTTTATGGGTCTTCACAACTACAGCCATCTAAAATTTGCTTCAAAAAGATTAATATGGTAGTTTTCTATAAGGATCTCCTGAACCGTAAGAAATGCGGAAAAACGGGCACCATTTTCGAAATTTTTGCCAAACAAGTGTAATAGTAACAAAAAATGTAATAAAATGGATTCATTCAATATGCATATTGTATAATAAATTTACGAAATTGTTTGAACATAAATAAGGATTAGCTTTCATGACGGAATGAGGAAGACCCTTTTCGCCAGGGCAGGTAGGCAATGAAAACCTTTTTCCTGGTTCAAGAGATAAATAAAGTCTGGCTCCGTCTCATAAGCTAGACTTCCCAGACGCCTTGAACAAGTCTTGGATATGTCTTAATTGCCGATCATCAAGACGAAATTCAAGACGAAATATTTCTACACGGGTGCATAGAAGAAGGTTTGTTTGTTACGAATACTTGGTTTAGACATAAAAAGATTCACTTGTATACTTAGCGCAGAGGCGGAAGTCACACTATGATTGACTTTGTTGTAGCGGATGAGAGACTGAGAGGTCTTGTAAGAGATACAAGTGTTATGAGAGGCTCTGAGAGCTGAACGGATCACTATCTCTTAGTTTCAAAAATGAGTGTATTTCAAGGGTAAAGGAGTGAAGGATTAATAATAAGCTGAAGCAGACGTAAGTTAGAATAGAGAATTTGCAGAAACCAGAAGTAGAGTTGGTATATCGCGAAAAGCTGAATGAATATTTAAAACATCATGATGGAGACTGGAAGACTGAATCAGACAATGAATCTGTGGGGGGTGCATGGACAATAATACCGAATAGCATCTTCGAAAGTGCATTTGAAGTCCGTGGTACTGCGGCTGTAGGAAGAACGGCTGGAGATGCATGGTGGAATGATGAGATCCACGTGGCTGTCAACGAGAAAAAGCAAATCGACCGATTACCCTAGTAAGTACCGTGGAAAAATATTTACCAAAATACTGATTGAGAAGGTCACGAGAATAATTGAAGAAAGGATCTGGAAAGTTCAATGTGGATTTATGCCAGGGAGATCATGCGCGGAACAGATATTTAGCTTGAGACAGATCATAGAAAAGAGTTTGAGAGTAAACAAAAGAGTTTTCTGTGCATTTGTTGATCT
>JAUMHM010086041.1:0-11203 GCA_032362435.1 Melikaiella ostensackeni | reverse complement strand
AATCTAGACAAAATGGCTTCTTCGTTTGGACTCAGTTTTACATTTAGGATTTCCCCATGATTTCGAAGGCCCTTAAGGGTGAACCTTAGTTGTTTATTTTTATTGCGGGTTTGCTGAATCTTGCACCCGAGCAAAGGAGCGAGAGAGAGGGAGAGAGAGAATAGAGGAGAACACACATTGAGGAAAGAGAATCCTCAGAAATACATTGACTCAATGATCTGGCCTTTCGGTTAACCCTCAGGGTGATGGTCCCTCTGAACACGAGTATGCGACACCCAACATTGCGATGCGTGCGAAAAAAAGCGGACGGAAACAATGCGACAGGGCGAACTCAACACTGGTTTAAAATGCTGACACTTAGAAGATGCAGACTGAACAGATTTTTCAGTACACATGCATTTATACACTGTTGCTATGAAGTTCATTTTCAATTTATTAATTTACCGTATTGAAATGCTATCCCAGCTATCGCCATCAATCCTTCAAGTTCTAAATTATGAAAATTGTTATTACTGATAAACTAGGAATGGCTTAGGCTATTTCCAAATTAGTCATACAAGATTTTGGTCAGTTAAGCTTGTTTAGCAAATTTTTGTTCAACAGATAATTGATTCTTTTTCCTGTCATGATCGCTAGTAATCAAATCTATCCACCAATAGTATGATTCCAGCATTGATCTATCAGACTTGGATCTTGACATCGATTGATATCGATGACTTATATATCAGTCCAGGGTGAATCCCTCCCAAATTCTTGAAATAGGTGCCTCAAATGACGATAATGATTTCACCTAAATGAAGTTATAATGTTCATTGACAATGGGCATTGTTCATTAACATTTCGTAACCGCGTTGGGACTCGAAGGTATCAGGATCATAAGAAAGCTAAGAAGTGGCATGAGTCTTCAGCCGGGGTAGAAGGCCGACTTGCGTCACTGTCCCACCACTGACGTGATTGGTGTAGTTCGGTCCTTGTTCTACTGCTCTGTTGTTCTCTCTCTCTCTCCTTCGCGTACAGGCTTTATGTATATCGGTATGTTAACATGGGAGTGGCAACCGTATCGGTCACGGCCATATGTACTTATCACCTGTGTAGTCCGTGGGGACAAGAAATTAATAGTATATTGTGCGACAAGTTGGAAAAGCAAGAGATTTAAAACGAGTGTGAAGCTAGCCACCCGAGCGGAGCGCACACGCGTTTTAAATCGTCGCTTTTTCAACACGTGGGACACTATACTTTTTCTGTAATTTGTTTAAAAAGTGTTAGTTTTTTAACCTGTTTTTTGTCTAAAAAGGGGGCGATTTGTTGTCGATTGACGCAACAATAACAGTGGCAATTGTCAAAACCATGGCAATAATATGGCCGTCACAATAAGTTGGTAGCAGTGTTTGGTCAGGAAGGTTAGGAGTATGTTGGAATTAGATACAACGCAATAGTTGTGAGTTCACCTTCACCTACAGGGTTCGTTCAGTAGTTCGCACTTTATTTACTTTCTTCACTGTGTGTCCGTCTACTTTTTTCACCGTTGGCTGGAACGGTCGACACTGCTCACGCGCCACGTCGTCGACAACAAATTGGTCAATTTTACACAGAAAACAGGTGGAAAAACTAGCACTTTTTCGCGAATTATAGAAAAAATGATTTTAAATTGATCATCCTCACAGGACCCGCCGTAACAAAAGTGGCCCTTGCTTTGTTCCGATGGCGCACAGCCAAGGCCGACGACAGGGGGGTGGATAATGGGGGAATTCCCCCCGGGCACGCAGTTCTTCGAAGGAGCCCGTAAATCCTCATTCATTACCATCCTACATAATTTTTAATTTCACAATTTTGGGGGGGGGGGCCGTGCATGGTAACCCCCGGGCCCGGATTTGCTCTCGGCGGCCCTGCGCAGAGCTGGAGTAGAATCATTAGCCAATATCACCGTTAGGTATATAGGTATATGCTTCGAAGACAATTTAGACTTTCTCATCAGGGATAATTTATAGGAAAACTACAGTTATAAATAATGAAACATATATTAATTAAATTCAAATGTTATCTAAAAACATGAATAAAACATTTTTTTTATCAAATATTGGTTGGTCAATCCTTCCATTTTCTTATTAAAACTAAAAATCTTTATGATCAATGTGACATTCACGTTCTGATGAAGATTTTCATTATTCTAAAAAAGAAAACACTATAAAGTTATGTGTATCTGTGCATGGCAGCCTATTCAACCAAATGCAAAGAGATTTATTAAATTTACTGGCATTATCATTAAAAGTTTCTTTGTTTCCTCTTTTTTTTTGAAATATCAACACATTTTTCTTATTAATATGGAGTATCTTTTTTGTAAGTGAGACCATAAAACTTAGATTCTATCAGTAAATCCTTCTGTAATTCATCTAATCTAAGTTTTTACTAATTAAATAAATTCTTTGATACTCTCACACCGGACATTCAGTAACATCCATCATAAAATCACATTCCACCAAATTTTAATGACTTACACTGAAACCATATTTAAAAAAAACAGGGAATTAAGAATAGATAAAATAATTTATTATATAACTTCCTGCTGATAAAATCCAAAAAAATGTAATCCAGTGTTTTGCAAACACTTCACCACAACACTAATTGAACGAACATTTCAATTATTCTTTAAAAAAAATTTAATTTTGTTGATTTCATTTTCCTCTTTAAAGATAGAAACATGAATCCAATGTATATAAAGTATTTCATGGAACATAATAACAGAATGCACATATTGTGTAAATGGCATCTTCCTCTGAATACCATTTTTTCTAGGCAACGAGGCAATTTCGTTTACCTGAATGTATGTAAAACCTTTTGGTAACGTTATTTTTTGATAAGTGCCAGGTTAACAATTTAATTAGTTGTATAATTGAAAAACCTCAAAAAAATTATTGCAAGATTTATGTAAACAGAAAATGGGAATTGAAGGCAATATATCCTAATGCCAAGATCCAATTTTGTGAGTTGACTTAGAACCAATCTATTCAGATTATTCCATTTTTCAAAAAAGAATAAGGTAATAATCCAAAACAATAACATATTTCTAAAAATTCCTAACATCCTTACATTCATAAACTATATTGAAGTAAAATAGATAACTTTTGGTAAATTGAGTTAACCATTAACACCTCAATCAAAATGAATCTTAAGTATTCATAGGCAACCCTACAGATTGAAACAAATCTTTGCTTAATGTCTCTCTTTTAAAATTACTTAAAGATCGAAATGAAATCTACTTTCTTATGAAATTAAAAGAGAGACATTAAGCAAAGATTTGTTCCAATCTGCAGGGTTGCCTATGAATATTTAAGATTTTTTTAAATTGAGGTGTTAATGGTTAACTCAATTTATCAAAAGATTTTACTCAAATATTGCTCACAAATTGGAGAAAGCTAGCAATTTTTAGAAACGTATTATTGTTTTGAATTGTTACCTTTTTCTTTTTTGAAAAATGTAATAATTTTAATAAATTGGCTCTAAATCGACCCACATAAAGTTTTTATTTCACCTTGATTACACATTTTTACACCTTATTTGCACATTTTCAAAAGTGTCACTTTTCCTACTCTTAATTAAATGGGAAACTTTAGGGGCTGTGAGGCACGTTTTTTTATTAACCGATTTTGCTCAAAATTTTAGCGTATTATTTGTTCGGATCCATTAACATTTTTAGGGGGCAGCATGACGAATATTCCAAAACCGATCTTTTGGACCACCCCGATGGCCTCCGCCTGCCCATGCCACGTGGTTCGCGCAGTTGCAAATCTGAAATATTCGGCATTTGTTAAAGTTTAAAAAAAACTCTAAACATTTATCCTAGTACTCTCTAGAAAAATATATTAAATAATGAAAATGCGTGGAAATGCTATGGGACTAAAGTTCCATATTTCAAATCTTGAAATTATATCATTTCTATTTTTTCTTACAGAAGCACTAAATGAACATCTTCCTGAAATTCTTGAGCACCATAGAAACCTTCCAATCGCTAGTCACGGTATTCATTGGTACAAAAATATTTTTCGAGAATTCGATAATATAGACCATCTTCATCTCCTGCAAAAACAAGTTAAACAGAACGGTTTCATCATTGGAATACATTTATTTGGTAAATTTCTTCCAATATATGATAATCAGCAGCTGCCGGTTCTAGCGCGCACAAATGCAGAGGGTTCTACTGATAATACTCTTCTGTCTGATGATGAGTTTGAGAAAATGGGTTATTACAAGGACCTGCCTCCTCGACCAGATGATGAACATGTGAGCCATATGCTACCTCATATACACAAGTAAAAAACGACAAGAAATATGTAAAACTAGGATACAATTTTGTTTTTCTTCCGAAGACGCATAAAAAATTACAGGCGAAATTCATTGATAAATATAGTAAAAATAAAATGTATATTATAAACTTAAATAAAAATATTGATTTCCTGAGTCGAGATTTTTGCAAAACACCTCATGAACCTGGTCCTACAAGCTTCCAATTGAGGTCTCCTTTAGTCCTGCTTAGCCCTTTACGTCTTCTTTCGAACCCCGTTTCACTTATTCCCGTTGAACTTATTTCAGCCCTCTTTACAACCTCCTATAATTTTCGACACTCATTTTCAAAACCTTCATTGATACATTATAAATTTAATTGGAAAATGCATGTTTCTGGCACGCGGGTATGGCTTCGAGTTTACGAACCAGTGATGGCTTCACCCTTCCGAGAGCGCGGATGACAAGGACAACCATTTTAACCGAATATTCTCGGATCATTTGCCGCAGCTCCTTTATGATGTCTTGATACCTCTTTCCCGTTTTGTTTCCCTTAAATGTGATGTTGCTGCCGGCTGAAGCTGAGAAGTCGATCACGAACATAGTTCATTTCTCTTTGTCAAGGAGTACGATGGCAGGTCTCGAGTGTTCAACAGGGGCTGTTGATGAGAACTTGTAGTTCTAGTAAATTCAGCACTTTTCGTTCTCGACAATTAACTCTATTTCAGGGCCGCATTGTGACTGTAGATATCAGTCATTTCCGTGTGAGTGGGATACGCGGATAGTGTGTGTCCAATGTACTCGAAATTTGCAGGACATGCTATGCACATGTCGCCGGGAACTTCTTAATGCTAAATGCGGCTACAGTATGCTACGGTGGAAATGACACATCCTATCACATGAAAATGAATCCCTCTGTGCCTGAATTGAGTCCAAATGATTTGAGGAGAGCAAACGTTAGTTCCATCGACAAGAACTGATCTTTTACATTTCTGTGAAAGTTTCCGTGCATTTTCTTGTCATGGAGCTGTTCGCGGAAGTTCTTGACCTCTGCTCTCTTCGTCTGTGCTTCTAGAAATGAGAAATCTAGGTGAAGTAATGCACTTTCCTCCCTTCTGATGTCAAGATTCAGGCCAAGAGTCTCGACTGCCTGCTCCGCGGCTTCGTAAAGGAACGCTTTTCTTGCCAATTATCTCGTGATTCCTGACTATTGCCATGAGAAGATCTCTTTAGTTTGCGACGATGTAAACTGTACTCAGGATAAATCGTTTATATAGACAAAAGAGATTCGGAAGTCC
This sequence comes from Melikaiella ostensackeni, assembly GCA_032362435.1. Lineage (NCBI taxonomy): Eukaryota > Metazoa > Arthropoda > Insecta > Hymenoptera > Cynipidae > Melikaiella > Melikaiella ostensackeni. The sequence continues at coordinate 5,627 of JAUMHM010086041.1, read as the reverse complement.
GCGCCCGCCTACATGGCGTGGAATGTGTAAGCGTGAAACGAACGAGTTGATGCGAAAGCTCTTCTTCATATGCCTGATCTTTCGCGTGGCGATATGGAGGGCCGTGAGCTCGTACTCCACACATGAAACCACCTCAAACGCTAACAGTAGAACCGGGAAGGCAAGCATATTAGTCGCAGATATCTTGTTCAACGCCGACAGGTTGTAAGACCAAATTCGTCAAAGGAGACGCTTGTATTTGCTTCAAAGAGTCCTCTTCACCAATGTTACATCCTGAATGAGGCTCTCATACACGCCTAAGTACACGTAGGTCTCTCCAGCGCATCCTTGAGCTGAACTGTTCCAGAAGCACAGATCTTCAAGTCATGCATATAAAATATGTGAGTGACCTTATGCTCATGATTATTGGATCCGCTACAGAGGTACCCTTGGGAACTGTGTAGTTCGAGAGATAGTGGCAAAAGTGTGATGCAAAAGAGAAGAGGGCTCATAGAGTCACCCTAAGAATAACCCGGCTGGAAGGTGACGCTGTTAGTTGTCTCACGATGTTTTTTAGATGAGATAGTGAATCTGGTTTTCCAAAGGGTCATCAACTTCTCTATGCATCCCACTATGTGTGGATGAACCTTCAAGCTTTCCAACAGACAGATGATGAGTCTATGGGAGGTTGAATCGAAAGCTTTCTGGTAATCAATCCAGGCCATCGACAGATTACGCTGATAGACTACGACACCTTTGCAAACGCTCCTGTCAATAAGCAGGTTCACCCGACAGCCTGCTGCGCCTCTTTTCGATCCACGGGTTCGTAAATCTCTCTCCACACAGATCCAATTGTCCGAACAATCCTGTCGTTCAGGATAGCTGTAAGGATCTTATACAACGTGTTCTGATAAGTTATTGGCCTGTAGTTCCTTGGATTGGACAAGTCGCCCTTCTTCGGTAGGAGTATAGTGCGTCATAACACCAGCCACAGTGAAATGGGTGTCTCCGACTTTAAGTATGAGGCGAAGATCCAGGCCAGATATTGGTGTGTAGAAGTAAACTTTTTCCATTATAAGTTCTTGATATCATCTTGTCCGGTAGCGGAGAAGATCTTTGTGCCCCTCAGTACTTCCTTCACCTCTTCGGCAGTGATTGGTGGGTATTTATCATCGGACTTTATGTGGCATCTTTGTCGCTCTTACTGTTTTTGCTGCGACCCTGCCCTGCCTAACGCTCCTCCTTGACAAATAAAAACGAACTATGTTCATGATCGACTTGTCGGCTTCGGCCGGCAGCAACATCACAGTCAAGGAGAGCGAAAAGGATTCAGAATCGATTCAGTAACTCAATAGTTACAGAAATTTTACCATTTTACCACGTTAAAAGAATCACATAAAAGTATAAAATTTTTTCTTGATAAGATAAAGTACTACGAACATGAATGGCTTATTTGTGGTGATCTTAAGATTATAAATATACTATTAGGTCAGCAATCGGGATTTACAATACATCCCTGCTTCCTTTGCGAATGGGACAGTCGTGCACGGCATGAGCACTGGACGAAAAAAAATTGGCCACCTAGAACTGAATTTAGCAAACGGAACAAAAAAATATGATAAATGCTGAACTTGTTGATCCAAAAAAAAAATATATTGTTGCCGCCACTTTATATAGAACTTGGCTTAACAAAGCAATTTTTCAAGGCGTTGGATGTGAATGGCCAATGTTTCAAATACTTTCATTCAAAATTTTTCAAGTTATTTGATGCCAAGGTAAAGAAAGGAATATTTGTCGGTCCTGGCATAAGAGCTTTCATGAAAGATGAAATTTTTAATGAAGCAATGACGACTAAGGAAAAGAAACCATGAGTAAGTTTCAAAGGGGTAACTGAAAACTTTTTAGGTAACAATCGCGACCCTCATTATAAAAAAATTGTATCTACTAAGTTAAACAATTTTAAGGAATTGAGGTGCTTGATGAGCTATCGAGTACACTTTTTATTTTCTCATTTGGATTACTTTCCAGACAATCTTGAAAAATTCAGTGAAGAGATGGGTGAACGTTTTCAAAAAGACATAAAATAAAGTATTTCATCAGTTCTTTTCAGAGCTATATTTTTTTCGATTTCAAGTTTTCTGAGTTGTTTAATCCGTATATCTTGAAACTTTGTTCCGCTTTATTGAATCCGCCATCTCGAGTTTTGCAAATCTGAGCTTCAATTCAGATTGAGCAATCTTAAAAAGTTGAAGGAACTAAGTCTCGTACAAATTCAAGAAATTCTCAATGATTTGGTTCATCATATTGGATCCGTCATCAGGAATTTTGCTAATCTGAGCTCAAATTCGGATTCAGGAATCGCAAAAACTTTAAGAAACTAAATCTTGTACAAATAGTATAGGGTGACCAGATTGCCCGAGTGGAAATGACGGACATTTCTTCAAAAAAAAAGGATCAGTTAGGTTGGGTTTAAAGAAAGGGCTGAAAGGGTTGAAATAAAAATTCCGAATATGAATAAAAATAAGATATTACATTCTAAAGAGATTTAAGTATGCCATTAAAACTTTATTTGTAAAGTATTATCACATAGGTAATCAGATATGTATCCACATTGGCATGTCCTCATTATATAAATACTTTTACTTCATACGTACTTTTCACCGCGAGTGCCCTTTCCGGAAAAAATGACGGACATTTTACATGAATGACGGACTGATGGACAAAAAGCCGAAATGATGGACATGTCTGTCAAATGACGAACGTCTGGTCACCCTAAAATAGTAGAATTTCTTGAAGTTTTCATCCACCAAATGGGATCCGCCATCTCGAATTTTGCAAGTCTTAGCACAAATTCGGATTCAGAAGTCTCAAAAACCTTCAAACACTCAGTCTTGTATAAATTTAATAATTTTCTAAAGTTTTGATCCGTTATATTGGATCCTCTATAATGAATTTCGCAAATCTGAGCTCAAATTCGGATTCAGCAAACTCAAAAAAATTGAGACATCAAATCAGATCACACAATTTTATTTACTTCCTTCGCCTTCTTTGCTAGTTTTTGAGGGTGAAACTGAAATGGTTGATTTGCCATATCTCGGAGAAAGAAAATCATTTCGGCATAATCAAAAATGAGAATGAAAATTAAAAAGGAGTCCTTAACAATGGCTTCCGCAGTTTTGAGAGGAAAAAATCGCTGCTCGCGTGATATTGTTTCAGATATGGCTGAAAATGGCCATTTTCCGACATCTAAGTTAGGATATCTCGTAATCCTGACGTATAGGAAAAATTTGGACAACGGATTCGGTTTTAGGATATGAAAGTCCTTCGGGGTCACCTAGTCTAGTCTTTGGGTACAAAAAATGTTAATTTTTGTCAGCCTATGGAATCCTTAGGTACCAAAACAAGCTTTAACAAGCTTTCACAATTTGAAATTATGTTTACGTTTTTTCAACGAAAATTGATATTCAAAAAAAACATCAATTTTCAGGAAAGGTTAACGAGTTTTAAGAATTTAAGGCAATGTTTCGCCTTTCAACGGAAATTGATATTGTAAAACACAAGTTATCAAGCATTCAGGAAAGCTAGCAAGATTTAACGATTTGAGGTTATGTTAACATTTTTTTCACGATAGTTGATATTTCTAAGAAGAAATGGCCATTTTTAGAGAGGTGAACAAGTTGTAACAATTTTAGGTTATGTTTTGATTTTCTGAATGGAAATTGATATTCTAAAAGTAAAGTCATCAAGTATTCAGGAAGGCTAACAAGCTTTGACGATTTGATGTTATGTTAACATTTTTGCCACGATAATCGATATTTCTGAGAAAAAATGACCACTTTGTGAGAAAAGCCATCAAGTTTTAACAATTTAAGCTTATGCCCTGGTTTCCTCTACAGAAATTAACATTCTAGAGAAACATTCATCAAGTATTCATGTAGGCTGAAAAGGTTTTACGACTTGAGATTATGCTAACACATTTTCTACAATCATTAATATTTCTGAGAAAAAATGACCATTTTTCAGGAAATCAAACAAGTTTTAACAATTTGTGGTTATGTACGGGTTTTCTCAACGGAAATTGACATTCCAAAAGAAAAACCAATTATTCTTCACGAAGTTCAGCAACTTTTCAGGTTATGCTTGGGGTTTTTTTAACGGGCATGGTTATCGTTTCGTCAATAATTCTTGAGAGAATCCATCAATTTTCAAGGTTATGTTTGTCTTTTTCAACGGAAATGGGTACTTTAATGTATGCATGTAAAATTAAATATTACTGACTGTTGGATATTTTAATCAAATGCTACTTAAAGCAATTGATTCTTAAATCTCTATTTCATCACCTGAATGCATTAAAATTTGGTTTTACCGCTAGATACCTTAAATGACTATTCAACTCCTAATATATACAGATATATGCTTTGAACATAGTTCATATAAGCTTCCTTTAGGAAGGTGTCGAGAGCTGCTTCTTCTTCGTTTCTTCTTAATTGTTCTTTATATTCTCAATATCTTATTTACTCAAGAATTGAACATTCTTTTTAGAAAATATTCATTTCCCTTGAAAAAAACACAAACATAACCTCAAAATGTTGAAACTTGTTATATTTCCTCAGGAATTGACGACTTTTTTTTTAAAATAACAATTTTTGGTGAAAAAGTGTGAACATAACTGCCAATGGATAGAGCTTGTTATAGCCCTCCCCAATAATTGATGATTTTTTCTTGTAAAACATCCACTTCCATTGAAAAACTCAAAGATAACCACAAATTGTTGAAGCTCGTTAGATTTCTTCAAGAAATGATGATTTTCTCAAAAAATACTGATTTTCTTTTAAAAACTTAAAAACATAACCGCGAATTGTTCAAGCTTGTTATAGCTCTCTTCTCAATGTTCGATGACTTTTCCTTTAAAATATCAATTTTCGTTAAAAAACTTAAACATAACCAAAAGTTTTGGAGCTTGTTATAGTTTTCCTGAATAATTTTGAGAATTTTTTCTTTTAAAATATCCATTTCCGTTGAAAAAACTCAAACATAACCTTAAATTCTCGCATCTTGTTAACTTTTCCTAAGAATTGATCACTTTTTCTAAGGAACAAAAATTTTGGACGAGGAAACTTAAGCATAACCTTAAATTGTTCAATAAAAGGTGATATTTCAGTTGTTGACCAGGTAAATGATTTAATTGAATTGGTGCCAAATTTTGTCGGTCTACTGTTATAGCTTTCCTCATAACTTATAATGATGAATAATGATAATTTTTTGAAAATATCCATTTTCGTTGAAAAAACTCAAAAATAACCTCCAATTCTCGCATCTTGTTAGCTTTCCTTGAAAATTGATAATTTTTTCTGAATAACAAAAATTTTGGACGAGAAAACTCAAGCATAGCCTTAAATTGTCAAAGCCTGTTAGAGCTTTCCTCAATACTTGTAATGATTTTCTTTTTGAGATAACCTTTTCCGTTGAAAAAATCTAAACATAACTCATGACGAGCCTAAGATAAGACTTGCATTTCAAAGTAAAATTTTTATTTATTATTATTATAACATAAAGTCAAATCCCTTTCAGGGATTACTAAGAAAATCTCTTCACGCGGGCCCATTAGTATCCAAAATCTTTCGTTTCAGGCATCACTTTTCTTTTTA
>JAUMHM010086040.1:0-11204 GCA_032362435.1 Melikaiella ostensackeni | reverse complement strand
CTCTAATTCAAATTTCATACAGATGTCAGCACTCATCAGTCATTCAAATCTCAACTTTACAATTTCGCTTTGCGACAAACAGTTTTACTAAAAATAATGATATTAAGAATACGTATGCCAAAAATGGGACCATAATATTCATCCGTTTTGCCGCGAAATTGTCCCCCGTAAAACCAGAATCAAATAACTTGTTTTTCCTTCCAGTTTTAACTTCCCAAAGGGTTAGACTTTATTTCCACACGTCAAGCTTTTGAGGTTAATATAAAAATGTGCATCTATATGGGTTTAGAGTATTCTGACACCCTATGGGCACGTTTCCCCTACCTATTTACAAATGTAACTTCGTTACCGCAATCGTTACCATAGAACAAAGTAAATAGTTAATGTAATAAGTTAAAAGGAACTAGTTACTTCCCATGGCTGCAAAACTCACCTACTGTCGCGGGTTCGACGTAGTCCTGGGTTCGTCATGGGGTCCAAATTAAGTGCTGAAATACTTGCTATGTTGCAAAGAATATTTCGACAGAGAACAGCACCTTTGAAAAGGACGCAAGTAAAAGTGACAGAAAGCGATACGATAGGGGGTGATATGATCGATATCAGTGATCAGCCTTTTCGTTCGTTCGATTAACCGAGTGAACGATTAAGCGCTTGACCGGTTAAGGGCCGATTTCACCAACAGTGATTAAATGGGCGATTAACTAATCATGATTATTTTTAAATCAACGATTTAACAGGCGTTAACTTGTTATGCATTCCACCAGGTTCTCTCACCAAATTTTAATCCCCAATTACTTGACCGTATACCTGATTGTTAATTATTCGATTTTCAATACACATGGCGATTCTGATTGGCGGAGATGAGAAGGCCGTTCAAATTTCTTGCGCGTGCACGGTGCGAAATGACAGACTTTTAATTATGCACCAAGTGACAACCAGAATTTTTTTTGTCACGTAAATGTAATATAATTTTGCATAGATGTGATAAACTAAAATAATGTTCGCAAAAATTCGATCACTATTGCAACTTTCAAATCAATAATGTAAAGGGACTTATAGTGATCAATTAAAGACGCTCAGAAGTATCTGATGCATATATGAAAAACATGTACGAAGGAGGCTTCATTAATCATTATGCGTACTGCAAGGTTACATTTACTAAATATTTATTTGCAGCACTATACAATAAATTGCTGCTATTGAATTCTTATTTTGTGAACATTTTTTACATAAATTTATTTTAAAGACGAATTTTCTGTTTCAAAAATGTGAACGGAACAGTACGTAAGAAAGTGAGGTTAGGAACACAATTTGCATTTTATGCACTTATGGACAAATCATAGTTTCTGTCGTCAACATATTGAAAAAAATAGCTGAGGTGATAAAAATTATCATAAAAATGATCCACGTTCGCTCTGAAGATGCTCCGAATGTTTAAAAGCAAACTTCGATTTTGAGGTTCTTATCTGCTGGCCAGCATTAATCGCCATTCAACTTCGTTAACCGGCCAAAATCGACCGGTGAAGTTAAACAGTGATTACGCCTCTTTAATCGTACATTAAAAAATGGTGGAACGCGAGGTACTGATTAATTCAGATTAATCCAGGATAACCATCTTAATCAGAGTTGGTGAAATCGGCCCTAACAGTTTAATCGATTAGTCGATTAGATCAATACGATTAACCGGTTAACTCGACGAGGGAAACGGGTGAACCGAGGGATAAGAACAAGCTCAAGCAAAACTACAAAAAAAAAGTGAGGCAAGTGAAAAAGGAAGCATCAAGTCCTGGGACTATTGACCATTGAAGTCGTGAACAATAGGACCCTCTGGCTCGAGCTTGTTGGTATCCCTCGGTTCACTCGTTTCCCTCGCCGAGTTAGCCAGTTTACCGTATTGATCGTCTCGATCGTTCGCTCGATTAACCGGTTAATCGAACGAGTAAACGACTAAACGATCCCACGGTTAACCGGTCAACCGCTTGATCGTTCACTCGGTTAACCGCACGAACGAAAGGCTGATCACTAATCGCTATGAGAGTAAGGGATGGGAAACATAGTTTTAGATCCATAATAATAAAATAATAATAAATAAATCCGTAATAATTCCTCATTTAAGGTATTTTAATTGCTCACAATTTAACAGTTTTAGATTGAATCATAAAAAACTGGAAAAACTAAAAAGAGCTTGAAATAAATAAGCAGTTTGAAATTTAATTATTCATGCCTTAAACCATCAAAATTCATTAGCGATATCTTTCTTCATTTGGAAATGGGGTTACAGACAGGAAATCTTAACGTTTCCTGTGCAGGAATCTGGCGAAGGAAACTGCAGATAATCCTGCAAAGGAACCTGTTGCCTTGAAGATTTCTGCACAGCTCTCCTTCACAAAATGTCCAATAGATCCATATTGGTCCGCATATAATTTTTATAAGTATCTGTTTGGTTCTGTTGGTTTCTGTTAGACTGCCAAACAGGAAAAATTTGCCGATTAGAAATTCTGTTTGCTTCTATTGGTATTTTCCATGACTATGAATAATTTGGAATTCCAAACAGAACTCAAGCTGGTTTCTAATTGGATTTCCAAAAATTATTTTTCCAGTGGAGCGCAAAGTCCATCGTTCTGTTCGGATCTTTCTGAATGTTCCAAAACTGTAACCTACTGGTATTTCCAAACACAGTCTGAATTGGATTCTGTTTGGATTTCCAAATAAAAATTTCCGATTGCGCACCAACTCCCAATGGCTACTAGCATCTGTTTAAATGTTTCAACACTGTAACATACTTAGATCCAGGAACTAAATTTGATTTGGCTTCTGTTATGATTTCCAAACGGAATTTTACAAATAACAGGCAAAGTCCGTAATTTCGTTGGGATCTATTTGGGTTTCGGAATATTGTAACCTACTTGGATTTCCAAACGCAAGCTCAATTTGATACTGTTTGGATTACCAAATAGAATTATATCGATAGCACGCAAAATCCGTAATTTTTTGGGATTTTTTTTTGATTTTGAAATACTGTAACTTATTTGGATTTTCAAACACAGACTCAATTAGATTCTGTTTGCATTTTCAAATAGAATTTTTCCGATTGCGCAGCAAGTCAAAATGGCTACTAGAATCTGTTTAGAAGTTCCAACACTGTATCCTACTTGGATTTCTGAACTAAATTTCATTTTCTTTCCGTTTGGATTTCCGAATAGAATTTTACCGATGGCGCGCAAAGTCCGTACTTTTGATGGGATCTATTTGAATTTCGGAATACTGTAACCTGCTTGGATTTCCAAACAAAGACTCAATTGAATTCTGTTTGGATTTCCAAATAGAATTTTACCGATGGTGTGCAAAGTCCGTCATTTTGTTGGGCTCTGTTCGGATGTTCCAACACTGTAACCTACTTGGATTTACGAACAAAATTTGATTTGGATTCTGTTTGGATTTATAAATAGAATTTTTCCGATTGCGCACAAAGTCTGTAATTTTGTTGGGTTCTGTTTGGACGTTCCAACACTGTAACCTACTCGAATTACCCAACACACTCTGAATTAAATTCTGTTTGGAATTCTAAATAGAATTTTTCCAATTGCGCACTAACTCCCAATGGCTATTAGGATCTGTTTAAAAGATCCAACACTGTAACCTACTTAGATCTCCGAACTCAATTTGATTTGGATTCTGTTTGGACTTCCAAATAGAATTTTTTCATTTGCTCACAAAGTCCAAATGGCCGTATGTATCTGTTTGGACGATCTCACACTGTAACATACTTGGATTTCTAAACACACTTTGAAATGGATTCTGTTTGGACTTCCACATAGAACTTTTCCGATTGCGCACCATGTCCCAATGGCTACTAGGATTGTTTGGATGTTCAAACATTGTAACTTATTTGCATTTCCGAACACAAGCTCAATTGGATTCTGTTTGGATTTCCGAATAGAGTTTTACCGAAGGTGAGTTAAGTTCCTGCTACTGATAGGATCTACTAAGATGTTCCAAGACTGTGGGAGTTATATGACAAAATTAAAGAATAGCGTAGCGATTGCATAACACCGTTACTGCATAAAGTTACAGTCACGCAACACTGTTAAATAACAATGTAACAATCGCATAACAATAAAACACTTATCAAAAATGTTACCAAACAACGTAGCAGTTACTTAACAATGTTACAGAACAATGTAACAGTGTTATGAGACAGTTACATGGCAATATAACACTGATATCTAGTTGTTACATAACAATGTGGTTCGGATTCCACCTTAAACTGTGAGTCCCCTCAAAAGATTTTAGCAAGTGTAAGTGTAACTTTAAGTGTTATTAAGTTTATGTAAGTGTTACGTAACAATATAACAGTTTTATTAAGTTTGTGTGAATGTTCAGTAACAGTGTAACAGTATTATTTATGTTTTACATTGTTATGTAACAGTGTTATGGCCAAGTGTTACGTAACTGTTAACACTGCAATGTAACTGTGACTCACAAATATCGAAGTAGATCCCAGCAGCAGCAGGGACTTAGTGCGCCATCGGTAAAAGTATTTGGAAATCCAAACAGAAACTAATTTGGCTTGAGATTCAAATTCAAGTAGGTTGCCGTTTTGGAATATCCAAGTACATCCCAAAAACAGCAGAAACTTAGTGCCCCTTTGATAAAACTCTATTTGGAACTCAAAACAGAAACCAACTCAAATTTCGTATGAAAATCCGAGTAGATTACGGTGTTGGAACATCTAAACAGATCCATACATTCAATTGAGCCCATGCTTGGAAATTCAAGTGGGTTACAGTCTTGGAATATCCAATTCGGTCACAACAGTAGAAGGAACTAACGCACCTTTGGTAAAACTCTATTTGGAAATCCAAACAGAATCCAATTAAGTCTGTGTTTAGAAATCCAACTAGGTTACAGTGTTTGAACTTTCAAACAGTAGGCCAGTCAGTGAAGAAAATTAATTAACATTAATTCGAAAAATTTTCAAATATCGAGGACTGATAAATCAGGTTGCAAAATCCATGAATCCCATTTTGCTATCATCTTCCAGGTGCGGAACGTATTAAAAATCGTAAAATTCTCATATTTTGCACAACTATTCCCAAAAAAATTCTGAACTTTCGCAAATTAGCTGTAACATTTTCCACGGCTTTTCCCACAATTTATTATATTTGCAACCAATATAAAGGTCCAAAACTTAAAAATGTTTGAATTATTGTTTTCATGAATAGCTTGAAGAAAAAAATGATAAGAGTACTGCAAATTGTCAGGTGAGTTTCAGACATTGTATCAAAGAGCTGTGTCAATTTGCAACCATTTTAGTAGCACGGAAAATACTTTTTTATATATAAAAGTCGTGTAAAATTTTATATTGAGTATATATCCATCAGAAAAATTGCAAAAGTTTTGAAAATTGGCTGCAAATATTTGAAATGATTTTCCACGTCTGATACTAATTTTGCAACTCGGTAGATAATACGGAATCTTGTGAAATCAACAATAATTGAGACGTCATGTTTTTGATACATAAAAAAAATTGAAAAAGTTTTGCAAATTGGAAAAACCATTTGAAGCATTTTTCTTATGCAAATATAAATTTTCAAACCCACAGGTTATGTGCAGCCTTGTAAAATTATCAATAATTATCAGTGCTAATCACAAATTGACTCTGAAGTAAGCCAGCGTTTCGCAAAGCGGAGAAGTTAATATACTGTTTCCTCATATTTTTCGTCGTTTGACGGAAACTTTAAAATTTTTATATTTTAAAAGAATTTTTGACAGATTCAACTAGAACTGAATGGGAATAGCCAACCAAATATGAGGAACTCAAATAAGGATAGCCAGCCAAATCGCAATTTTACACGAGAGCGAAAAAACATTCTGTAAAATCGAAATTACAATTAAAAGAAAAAAACAAGTGTTGCTGAATTGAGGCTAAACTAGCTGGATTAGAAAAAGTTATCTTATTTAGAGGAAATCAAGACTGAAAGTCAGGATTGCATAGAGTGTGATAGTTTTTTTATGCTGAACGCCGATAGAAATAACAAAATTATATGTTTTTTCATCAATATACGATAATAACTTCAAGAAATATTGATACTGAAGGAAAAAAAATTAAATGAATAAATGTGTTTCTTTTTTATTTGACACGTTGACTTTTTATTCGAAAAAATCTTCGATTCAACAAATCAACAATTTTCGATGAAATAAACCTGTTTTCGAAAAATGTTTGTTACCTAATTCGAACTAACTTTTACTGTAAAAACTTGCTCATTAGGGCGATTAAAACAAAATAATTTTCGAATCTGAATACGCAACCTAGCCTAAGTTTTATCTTTTTAGTCAACAAATTAAAAAAGAAGATCAAAATCGGATACGATTTAACGGTTCCCACATTTGGAATTTCCTCTTTTTCATTGATTTTTTGATGTTTTTATTTTTCTAAAGTTTATAAAATACATTATTAAATTTGTATACCTATAGAATTATCCCCATTTATATTAGCCTCATTGCACACAATTTAATTGAAATTGTTCAACTCATTTTTAAGGAAAATAATAATTTAATCTTACTTACTTTACATTTTTCTACAATAATATGATATGTGGAAAATGACTCGAAAAACGTTACACCAAGTTTGTAAAACCTTTTATATTTTTTTAATACTATTTTTGACAAACAGAATGTTTTTCGTATTTTTGAACATGTTCCGGTCCTAAGAAAAGGTTGCAAAACGAGATTCATCATTTTTACAACCTATTTTATCCATCCTCAAAAATTGAAAACTTTTGGAATTAAAGTGAAATTTTCGATTTCTAATGTCTTCACTGACTGGCCTACAGATCCATACAGCTATTCGCGGACTTGGTACATTTGCTGTAATTCTCTTTTTGGAAATCCAAACAGAAACCAAATCAAATTTAGATCAGAAAACCAAGTAGGTTACAGTTTTAGAATATCCAAATATATCCTAGTAGCCATTGGGACATGGTGCGAAATTGGAAAAATTCTACATGAAAATCCAAACAGAATCCAACTCAAAGTGTGTTTGTAAATTCAAGTACGTTACAGTGTTGGAATATCCAAAAATATCCATACAGCCATCCGGACTTGGTGCGCTATCGGAATAAATCCTACTTGGAAATCCAAGTATGTTACAGTATTCCAAAATCCACATAGATCCCAACAAAATTACGGACTTTGTGCGCCATCGTTAAAATTCTGTTGGGGAATCCAAACAGAAACCTAATCAATTTTAGTTCGAAATTCTAAGTAGGTTACAGTGTTGGAACTTTTAATTAGATCCCAGTAGCCAATGAGAGTTGGTGAGCAATTGGAAAAATTCTATTTGGAAATCAAAACAGAATCCAATTAAGCCCTTGTTGGGAAATCTAAGAAAGTTACAGTATTCGGAAATCTAAATAGATCCCAACAAAATTACGGACTTTGGGCGCCATCGGTAAAATGTTATTCGGAAATTCAAACAGAAAGAAAATCAAATTTAGTTCGAAAATTCAAGTAGGATACAGTGTTAGAACATCCAAACAGATCCTAGTAGCCATTGGGACTTGGTGCGCGATCGGAAAAATTCTATTTAGAATTCCAAACAGAATCCAATTCAGAGCGTGTTTGGAAATTCAAGTAGGTTACACTGTTGGAACACCCAAACAGAACCCAACAAAGTTACGGACTTTGCGCGAAATCAGAAAAATTCTATTTATAAATCCAAACAGAATCCAAATCAAATTTTGTTCGAAAATCCAAGTAGGTTACAGCGTTAGAACATCCAAACAGATCCTAGTAACTACAATCGGAAAAATTGTATTAGGAAATCCAAATAAACTCCGATTCAGATTGTGTCTGGAAATCCAAGTAGGTTACAGTGTTGGAACATCTAAATAGATCCCAGCAGCAGTAGAGACTTAGTAAGTACACTTTCGGTGGAGCTCTCTTTGGAAATCCGAACAGTTTGGTTTGGTTCAGTCTAGTTTGGTAGTCCCGACAGAAACCAGCAGAAAACAATAATAAAACTTAGCCGAGATTTTTTCAGAGGATTCAAAGCGTCAGATTAGCCGTTGGGTTTTTTTGGTTAGGGATATGATATACATTAAGTACAGGCTAAGTCGTTCGAACCCCGCTGCATTTCCGATTTTCAATAGCATTTGCATGCGATTATATGTGTAGTGTTGGAAAATCCAAATGGAACCCAACAGACAAAATGGTATGTTGAGTCCAGTGTGGCATTTGTCACAATGACTTTGAAATTCCGAAAGAAATCAACAAAATCCATCTCATCGTCTGTTGGAAAATCAAAATAGAACCCATCAGACTCCAAGGTCGGATGGTTCTATTTTGGAAATCCCAACGGCAACCAGATCAGCGTCTGTTGAAAATTGCAAATAGAATTCAATGGTCTCCAGGGTTGTTTGGGTTTTGTTTGAAAATCTAAACAGAAAACCAACAGAAACCGGGTCAACGCCTGTTGGACATTCCAAATAGAACCCATCATATTCTGAGGTCGGTTTGGTCTCGTTCGGTAACCCAAACAGAAATCAATAGAAACCAGCTCAGCGTCTGTTGGAAATTCCAAATAAAATTCATCAGATACAGGGATCAGAGGGACTTTTTTGGAACTTCAGACAGGGTCCAATAGAAATCAGCTCAGTGATTGCCGGAATTCCAAATAGACCCCATCATAAGCTGAGATCGGTTTCGCCCTATTTAGAAATCCACACAAAAACTAGCTCAGCGTTTGTTGGAAATTTCGATTTTGACCAAACGGGAAAACGTAATCTGTAGGATTTTATTTAAAATATACGTGAGAGTAACACACTCTTTCCAAATAGACTCTAGTTTCTATTTGAATATATATGGCACTATACAGAAAGCTATCACAAAATCTTCTGTGGCTTACAGCTATTATATCCCATTTTTTTATTCCCTTAAAGATGCAACTCACTTGCAAGAGAGCCAAGCCCCTAGCGAACTTTAGTGGATTATTTCTTATGATCATGATCATGATCATGTAAAAGATCCTGTGTAGGAATCCATTCACTCTCCATTCACTCAGTGAAGAAAGCTGTATAGGAACCTTTAAATGTTCCCTTGCAGACAGGTTTTTTTGCAGGATCATTTACAGTTTCCTTCGCCAAATTCCTGCACAAGAAACGTCATTTTCTGTACATGTTCGTGTACCCGAGCCTATACACGATCCTCTGAGGTTCCTGTTTTCCCAACATCAGCCTAAAATTTTTGTGAAATTTGTTTATAGAAGGACCTTGTCCATGCTACAAAAAAACTTCGGAGAACGCAAAGATTGGACACTAAAGAGAAAAAAATCATAAGAATTGTTTACTTACCTTTTTGAGTATAAAGTAATAAACAATAAATAATAATTTTAAACCAGAGTACACTAAAATTACGTCACACTCGGTCGATAACGTCAAATATAGAAGGGAAATATATGTGGTGGAATCTAAAAAATATTCAAATTAATTAAAATTTTCACAAAGTCATAAACAATACCAAGACTTTATTAAAAATTCAATCGGTAATTTCCTGTTAATTTCATTTATTTTGATCAATACATTTCAGAGGGGTCACGACACTGGAAATTTCAAAAAGTTGCATTTTTCAAATCGTATTTTTTAAAAGTGTTATCTTCGTTTTAAGAATAGGGGAAAAGTGTTCACAATTCAAGAAGTAAAAAATAATACCTAAGAAATTGTTCAATAAAATGCGTTTTAATCACTGAAATCTATGACTCTATTGTATTCGCGTGTTTTACAAAAGTTCTAAGCGTATTCTTCTCGTACATAAGGGGGTCTTCCACGTTCGGGCAAAAATTTCGAGTCTATTTTTGAGTATCTCTTGTGAAGGAACTACACATGATAATTGGAAACGGTTTTTTGCCTTTTATTGATACATCCTTCGATTTTCAAGAGACCAGCTTGAAAAAAATATTTCACACCCGCGATCTTGGAGCGTCCTTGACTGCGCCTCTGCAAAAAGGTCACAGTCAATTGGGTGGTAAGACTTCGGCCATTTAGGTTGCCTGAAACAAAAAAAGTTAAATATGTCTTCAATTGTTATTACGTTGGCTAGGTTAAGACACAAGATTTTTTGCAAATTTTGAAATCTCTCAAAATGGCATACTTTTTTACAAAACAATTTTTTTTCGACCGTTCTTTTTGAGCTAATAAGGGCTGTAAAAATTAAACATAAATGACGGAATAAAACATGAATGGAGAAACTCACGACTCAATTGGCTATACCAGCACTATAGAGATCACCCTCCTCGTGACGGAGATGTTTACGGTTCACCACTTGCTCCTCCCTTTGCAGGATCCTGGCCCTTTTCGCTGCGTCACTGGCCTTCTGCTCCGCTCCTGCCACAGAGGCGCGTGAAAGAACAGCAAGCGGCCGTAAAGGACGTTCCGTCACTCGTTAACTAAAGTGTATTCCCCAAAATCCTTTATAGGGCACATTTCTAATAACTTCTAGATTCGAAATATGCAAAAAAAATCGATTTTTCAAAGCCTCGAACGTGGAAGACCCCCTTAAGTTTTTTAAAAACAAAATGTGTTTTTGACAGATCACCATGAAATTTCATTTTTTTATACTTTTAAGCAATATTTGAGAAAAACAAGTCAAACCACTTTTCGCTTTCCTAGTTACAATCTGACAGCATTATACTTCCGCAATTTAGGGTGAAAAGGATTTTTATTCCTGAATTGAGAATGGTATGCAAGGCGTGTGACTACCTGTGTACCAAACCAAGGTACATGAAGGTACATAAGGATTAAAAGTCACTGCTCTTAACTTCAAAATAAAAACTACTTCTTTCCAGTTTCAACTAGACGAAGGATTATACTTTATTTCCACGAGTTGAACATTTCAAGTTCATTCTTAAATGAACATCTATATGTACAAGCTTAAACTTTTCTGACTTCCTGTGGGCACATCTCCCCTAATTTAAACCGTAATAGTTTTACCTGAAAAAAAAATCATGACTAAGTTGCCTTCCAGAGTCATACCCCTCTTGAAAGATTGATGATTCTCCCTTGAAATTAGTGAAGTGGGAATGTAAAAACTTGTCGAAGGCCTCGAAATTTCTTTGGCTGGTAACGTTTTTTATTAAATATTTTATTACAGGAGGTTAAAATATTCATAATGCATTCAGATAACAGAATTTACAAATATATTTCAAT
>JAUMHM010086039.1:0-11204 GCA_032362435.1 Melikaiella ostensackeni | reverse complement strand
GAGGATGGTTTTGGTTGACTCTTCCTTTTTTCTCCCTCTTTTTTCTTTCTGTTGTGTACATTTATTGTGCACCTGTCACTAATGAGCCGGAAAGACGGGTAGTCTCAAAATTAAGTATTTTATTAGCATATCTTGAATCAACAGAATGTACTCGTTCATTCGAACTGTGACGGGCAGGTGTCCAAAAATATCCATCGCGATTTTGTCGTTGGGGTTTGTTGGGGTGTCAGGGATGATCGCTTTAGCCCTTTGTCTAACTCGTTGTAATTTTTTAATTTGGCATGTGTGACACCTTTTAATATAATTGATAATTTCTAATTACATATTGACCCACGTCCCTAGTTCTCGTGCGCGGGCTATCGATTTGTTTTCGCCGAAGTGTTGAGACATCATTGAGCCATGACATTCTCTGATGATCTGCTCGCGTTCCTCGCGAGTTAGTTGTGTTGTTGCATTGGAGCATGTGTGGATTTTAATATTCGGATATCTATAACTCAAGAAAGAAATAAGGATTTTGAGTTTGATTCGCTCGGTAGTTTTTATTGTTATGTCGTCGAAATGTAGGCGTGACATTATCATTTTTCTATAGATAGTCTCTTGTGCGAGCTGGGCCAAGATTTTCAGCCACTGTTTTTCGTTATATTCAGGTAGCTTGATTGTATTTGGGTGCAGATTTGAGCGTTCCTTGGATATTCGTTTCTAAAGTTTTCCCTGGGCATTGGGTTTTTCAGTCTCACGTGTTTCCGTTCGATTCAAGAACCACCTGTAATATTCCCTGAATAATTGTTCGGCTTCTGGACTAGAAAGTTCTTCAGGTCCTTTTTCGAAGGTTGATATTTCGTCAGACTAGGTCTCGTCAGTCCACGGTTTTAGTGGGCTGAAGGACCTCGAGGTTCCGGGCTCAGGCTGCAAAACTTTTTGCGGGTTTGGAGTTTGAAGATCGCGCTCGCCAGGTGCTTCAACGATTTTGATTTCGGGCAGTTCGGCTTCTAAGTCGATGTCAGGCCCATCGAGTGTTTGCTGAGTTGTATCATCATTGATTGGAAAGACACGTGACAAAGCGTCAGCGGCCGTATTTTCAGAACTCGTTTTATATTCTATTTTAAATTCGTATTCCTCTAGAAAAAATCGCCATTGCATTAATCGTGAGGATGGATCTTTAACATTAAATAACCATGTGAGTGCTTGATGATCGGTGCAGGTTCCTAGGTTGCCTAAAATTTGAAACTGCAGATAGCTTTGTAGCGTTAGGTTTTACTCCGTCCTTTGTAATGATATGTCCCAAATATTCTAGCTCAGGCCGTAAGTATTTGCACTTATCAGGCTGGAGCTTAAGACCGGTTTGACGAAGTCGTTCAAAAACCAAAACTAAATTTTGATTGTGTTTCTTTATAGTTGACCTAAACACCACAATGTCATCGAGATATGCGAAGAAAATCTTCCCGATTAATTCTCTCAGCGCATTGTCCATCATTCGCTGGAACGTTGCGGGAACATTTTTGAGTCCGAAGGGCATTTGCTCGAACTCGAAGTGTGCCTCAGGAGTCGAAAAGGCAGTATATTTTTTTGAAGTTTCTCCCATGGGTATTTGGTGAAAACCGGCACTTAAATCGAATGCTGAGAAGAATTTTGCTTTTCTAAGGCTGTCAAAAATATCGTCAATTATAGGGAGAGGATAAGCGTCCTGGTCAGTGATTTCGTTAATTTTGCGGAAGTCTATAACAATTCGCCATTTTCGCTTCCCCGAGGCGTCAATGTTTTTGGGTGCTACCCATAACGGTGAGTTATAGGGCGACTCGGAGTGCCTGATTATTTTCTTTGTTAGCATATCAGTTACTTTGGTTTCAATCTCCTTTTTGTGGCACTCGAGCGGCCGATAAGATTTATTATTAATGATTTTGTCTGTTTTTAGCACAATGCGGTGGGCAGTTAAATTGCTACTCGGGAGAGGATCACCTGGCAGTGCGAAAATGTCATGGTAATACTGAACAACTTTAGCAATGGTTTCGCAGAGTTTGGGTTCAAGATGACTAAGTCTTGAATTTTCTGTTAAAATTTCAATTCGTGACGCAAATTCTTTTTCGGAAATATAATGGATTTGCTCTTCTTCAGGCTTGATTTTAAGAAACTTGTATTGAAACTCCTGTGTGCTGATTATATTTGCTTTAGGAGAATCGTTGGAAATGGGTAACGTTATTTTATGATTTTCGATTCGAAAGATGGAATCAGGGATATGTGGATTATCTAGAAATCCCACATGTCCATGTGATTTTGTTACAGGGAATTTGATTAATTTAATCTGATTCGGCGGGTTTAGAATTCCGTCGTCGATCAGATCGTGTGATTTACCGTCCAGTTCTAACTTAGCATTCGAGAGATTGTACTTATATTTTTGAAAAAACAAAGTCCCATAATTCCGTCTTCAGGCATTGGGAAGTTATTCGGAACTATGTTGAAAATGTGATTTACGCCTAGGTATTCTAAAATAAAATTTGAGTTTGAGGTATGGGTTTCATTTCCTATTTTAAACTTTTTTCCTGTGGTTGTGGGGTAATCTCAGTCGGAACAAAAGATTCTTTTAATGAATTCATTGAAGATCCTGAATCGACGAGTAATCGGACATCGCGTTGGAATCCTCCTGGTCGTAGTAACACTGATTGAAGTCGTCCGGAAACGTAAGATATTCGGTCTGGGGATTCGCTAAATTTTCGTGCGCATGTTCCTGACTTTCGCAATATTCCTCTTGCCTTAGATGAATCCGTTGCTGGGGCGGTCTTTTCACATTCGAATCTACTTGAAAATTTGGACCCTTATTGAATTTTACAAAGCACTGGGCTTCAGTGTGTTCAGGCCTTTTGCAGTAATTGCATTGTAGCTGTATTCTCTGTGCAAGGGGCATATTTTGGTTGGGTGGATTGGACTGTTGGTTTGACGCCATGTAGCGAGGGGTTGCGTGTGTAGACAGTGTTGCGCGTTGAGGAGCACGGAGGGTGGTCTGAACTCTAAATTTAGTCTTTTCCCGAAGCCACACCTCAGTTTCAAGAGCTTCTTCTTGAGCCTTATTGATAGAATTCGGTTTTAAAGGTCTAACTTGAATCCTGATCTCATCTCTGAGGTTCATGATATAACGCTTTATCGCCGATTTCTCCTCAATTTGAAGAGCTACTGTGCGCGCGTCTGGTCCACTATGTTCGGACTGGACGGCGTAATAAAGCTCGTTGAGGCATTTCTCGAAGCGCTGATTGTAAGTTTGCACGCTATCGGTACCCTGCCTACAAGAGTCTGAAATAGTGCGACACAGCTCTACAGATGTACCGAAACCCAAATTTACCTGTAGTGCCCGATATAGATCTTCATAACTGTTAATTGCAACATGTCCGATTGATCGCTTGGCATGATCTACCATTTTTTCAGTTAAAACGAAATCAAGCAGCATGTCCGGTTGTGAACAACGTAATCGTGCGCGCTTCACAGTTTTAATAAAATCCTGCGTACCTACGTCATCCCGTCCGTTAAGGGTTTCTACGGTGCGAATGATTTCCTTTGCAGGTACCAGAGTGTCTACTCTTTGTTGTGAGATCTCTAGTCTCCTGGGCTGGTTTTCCGAGCTAGGTAAAAAATCTGAAACCCGCACGCACTGTTATTTCGATCTTTAAGAGACGTTTTCTGTTTGTATAACGCGAGCGGTATGCTGGGTTTGAAAAAGGTGTACTCTTGGATGTTGAGACTCCCGCTCCCCGTTTGAGGCGGTGGCAGATACTCGACGTAAAGGAGCCGCTTGAATGTCACAGAATCGATGAGTCATCACGAACAGCCATTTATCTGAACTCTGAGGGAAGGTCTACAATGGGAGCCGTGCATCTACAATGGGAGTCGCGAACGTCGACGTTCGAACGTATGTGCGCATTTTATGTCATACGCATGTTGTTACCAACAGTCGCAGCGCGAAAACGAAAAAAAGCGAAACAGCAAAACTGCTTGGACAGTGGACAACAACGTACATATGACGCCAAATAGGCATAATATATACGTTCGAACGTCGACGTTCACGACTCCCATTGTGGACTTACCCTTTGAGGCCTCACTTCGAAATATATATGCCAGTAGGTGACGCGGCGTCACAACGAAATACAGATTAATACATAATATTATTCTTGCTTTTGACTTTAACTTCTTTTTTTAATTTTTATATCAGATATATGATAATTTTAAACAGTAATCTCAAGTCAAATAATTATAAAATTATCTGTCTTGTTTGAATTGGAAATTAATAATGAACACATACGTAAAAAGTTAGAATACTACGGACAAATTGAAAACGGAAATTATTTCAGAAATTAAAATGAAAAATATCTATATTTTAGATTTGAACTCTTGAAATTTCTCCTCGAATTTTAAAAGCTCTTATAGCATTTTCCACTGGTGACACATTTCTTACACTGAGTGTAGCTTTTACGCCAATTACAAATCTCCTTTTCGGCTATCTCACCCCAAAAAAGCATATTTCTACACCGGATTTGCAAAAGACGTCTACCTTTATTGGCTTCTGCTACACTGTCCTACACGACCTCACGGAGCTTGTGTAGCGAGATCAATGGTCCTTGGTCCATCACAATTCCAGGGTAAGGATTTGATTTTTTTGAGGTTAGATTGCCGAAAAGGCGATTTGGGATTGGTAAAAAGCTACACTTAGTGTAAGAAAAGTGTAACCAGTGGAAAATGCTATTAAAGCTACTCTTATTCATGTTTCAAATTTAAATAGATGGATTTTGAGGCGCATGAATCGAATATTCTCCAAATTTTATTTCCGTGATTTTTATTTTACCGAAATTCATATGACCGAAAAACAAATCACTATAATTGTTATTTATCCAAATCGTCAGTTTGCCTCATTTTTATTCTTTCGAGATACTGTTTGACATAATTCTTATCATTCCAAATTACTGTTTGGCATACCTGTAATTCTTGCTTTCCGATTTTGTATTTGGCACCATTTTTATTTTACCGAATACCTTTTTGACACGAATTTCATTTTACCCAATAACCATTTGAAATCATTTTAATTTTACCGAATAACCATTTGACATACTTCTGATAATACTGAACAAAAATTGAACATAATTTTAATTTTTCCGAATTTCTACGTGACATAATTTTTATTTTACCGAATGATCCTCTTTTATAATTTTTACTTTCCTTGTTTTTAAAATGCTGATTCGGCGAATTACTAAATTTACACGATTTAAATATGTGACCTAGTCTGTAAATAGGGACCTAACGACCAAAATCTCGATTTTAAGATTTTCACATGATAATATAAAATAGAGTATGCTATATCGATTGCAACCTGTCTAACTTTTCTACGTAGAACGTAGAAAAGGCAAGAGCGAAGGGCCGTCAGTCTAAAATTATTTGAACGAGTCTTTAATTAGAAATCGTTTCACTTCAGGCACTTTTCATTCTGGAAGGTCAAACATTAAAATATTTAATTAACAAAGAACAAAAAAATTTATTAAATTTAACAAAGAAAATTATTTTAGAAAAAAAAATAAAAAGGTATTGAACTTTTAGATTCAAACTTTGTTAACTTACAAATTTTTAAGGACTACCGTTTCAAATTTGTTATTGCATTGTAGAATATTGATCGATTGATGCACGCAGTTGAAAACTATTTAAATATTTCAAGAGTTATTACATTGTCACTGTCTAATTTATAAAGTTTCAATCACTGAGAAAAAAATGTTAATTCAAAGAAAATGTACGCATTCAAGCGACGATTTCTTTCATTAGAAAAGATCTATATTTAATTGGAGAACAAATTTTCTTCAATTTAGCACGAAGTAACAAATGTGAAATAAAGATGGTGTAATTCTATTTTATGAATAAGAAATTATCAGATAATGTCAATTATAAAAAAATGAAAAGCCAAGAACTCTTCTGAATCTAAAATATTTTAAATGGAAATAAAAAATTGGAAATTCATATCAAGGATAAATTAGGTTTTTTCGAATTTAAGATTGCTTTTTTTTGTTGTCTGAAAAGAAGCTTAGGTTTTGTCTTTTAAATATCTCCAGATTAAAAAATTAATTTATTATCATTCATTCGTAAAAGTAAGGTTTTATTTTTAAAAGGAAAAAAACTAAGCTTTTTTTTCAGTAAAACAAACCCTACATTCATAAAAAGTCTAATTCTTTTACCTTCATTTTTTGTCCTTGTTCCCCTCCGTAAGTCTGTATCACAATGATAAAATTGTTTCTCCATAAATGACCACCCAATTCTAGTAAAACTACAATTTTTTAATTTTAAATTCAAATTAATAATGCAAAAATGTATTACTAATTGAATTAACCTTTCTAATTGTAACAAGTTTTATTTTAAGGACTTCAAATTTAAAGACTATTGGAAGAGAAAACATTTGGAAATGTAACAATTTGAAGACAGTAGACTTTAAAATGAAATAAATTCAAATTCAGTCTTAAAAAGTGTCTACTATCTCCAAACATAAATCATAAAAAATTGTTATATTTTTTAACATTGAGGCCATAAGAAGTGGAAGTATTTTCATTTAGAAATTTTCAGTTTAAAAAAATTTCAGTGAAAGTGTTGTTACCTAAAATGTTCCAGGTGTCACGTCCCGCGACTATTTTTAAAATAATAATTATTTGTATAACAATTGTATAAAATATTAATCTACATTATAAACAATGGAAAAGTTAAAGAAACGTATTGTAAAGACCTCTGTAAAATCCAAATTCCAATCACTATCATCAAGTCCAGCTGTAACAAGCAGAACCCATGCAGTAGCCTAAGAATGGGCGGAGCATATCAATTTTCGCAGAACCAATACATTCAACAGACTCACATGAATGTAAGACCCTCCCATAAATCAACAAGACGAGCATGAAAATAGACGAACACCTGAAGATTTCGTATTTCTCTAAAGTATCCATGATTTCCGATGCTAGATACCACGATCTAAAACGCAGAAAACGACAAATATCGTAACTCAGTATGACATTTATAGTAGGGTGATTACTTGACCTCAGTACGAAATATCGAAACTATTCTATAACAAAGGAACGTTTAGTTTCCCCAATGAAAACATGAAGGTTTCGTGTTTCTCTAAAAGATCCATGATTTCCCATGGTAATAAAACTTTGGCACATACGAATTACCACCACATATAAGCCACCTTGGCATCTTAGAAGAGATTTACAACGCATATCGAATCCTGTGTGAGAACCTATAGTTTGAAGACGTGTCATATTCTATTCTGAGAAAAGTTCCCCTAATGACATAAATCACATTGGCATTTTGGTAGGGAGGTAGAACGTTTCCGCTACTGCGCCACTCTCCAAATAAGGATATCTCTAAAATCCTTGGCATTGATTGGCTATTCTAATTCACACGGATTTACTACTACTTCTAATATCACTCAACCGCATGGATACCAAAAGGGGGATTCTGTGTATAAATACATCAGATTCTGAAGCAGCAGGCAGTCAGACAACACCACCAGTCGGTCAGTAAACATCATTACCACCCAGCATCTTTTTCCTCTTTTCAATTGTTACGACCGTGACTCGTCGAAAATGCCCCACATTTGAATTCAGTTTAACTTTGGCCCTCGTCTTCAGTCCTCAATACAGTGGTCAATCGACTGACCCTCCGACCCCTATTTACGGACCGAGTAGTCGGCCCATCAACACAGAAGGAAGTCACATCTTTACGACATCTAGAAGGACACACCCGTCAGCCTGTACATTTTCGAGGATTTGGTTAAGGGCCTCTCTCAGCATGAGGACGAGAACACACCTGTCACGCATACCGGTGGAGTCAAAATAAGAGGGTGGAAATTTCCCCGATTTAAATATGGGTAAGTACCCCTTCATTTAAATAACCATTCCATTTTCGAATTCTCTCCATAAATAACTTGATTGGTAATTAGTCTTTCTTTTTTTTAAAGTCGACTAGACAGAGTCAAGAGCACGTAATTCAAGGTTGAGCAACAAATATCCAGAGGTCTTTTACAAGTGATCCATAGCTTAATTCAAATAATTGTTTATTCTTTTAAATGTATCTTACATTTAAATAAAAATTTCTATTTAACGTTTTTTAAATTAGCATTTTGTCAATTTACTCTTTGCAAACTGATAGTTAACCTCATCTCTGTTTTCTTGTTTTTTTTTTTTTTAATTAGATTCAAAAACGAGGAATCTCGCGAAATTAATAGATTATAAGGTAAGTTATATCTCTCGAGACGTAACACAGGTCTTGAAACTAAATAATTTGTAATTTTATTTTCCGAGGAATGTATGTACAATATGAAATCGGAAGCCTGTTTCAATGTTGCGCAACTTGAAATTGAATACCTGTAGATCCGAAAAAATTGTACATTCTTAAATTTCTAACGTTTCGCATGGAACATTGAAAAAGTTAGGAGCGTGGTTAAGAGAATTGAAAACACATGTTTTTACATTGAAGGTTTGAAGCTTGTAGCCTTGACCATTGAACTGTTTTAGAACTATGCATTCAAAACTTTACAATTTTAAATCCGAATCGTAGAAATTTGAAATATGATTAACATTAATCATAGATTTTCAAAGTGTGCTTAAAGTGGATCTGCCAACTGCTGGAATTTGGTGATTTTCGAAAAGTTTAAGAATCCGGAAACTTTTTGAAGTTGTCTCCAATCGAAAAGTGACATTAAGGTAATTTTTGAATTTTGTTAACATGTATTAATAATCGTTATCATAATTTGTGGATCTCTTAAACAAAAATTCATAATTTTGAAAATGATGTAACTTTTACAATTTTGGTCTAATCGAAAAATTGTATGGGATTAATTTCCTAATCTCAGTTTTTAATTGTTCATCGAATTAAAAAATCCATCAGTAAGAAACTTTTGTCAGATTTCTGTCATCTTTCAAAAACTTTGACAAAAATTTCAGAAAATTATTTTGCAGATCATTACAATAAGAAAATTAACACTTTAGAAACCAAAAAAGAACTGTAGTTTGTAAACTATAAATTGAAGCATTTATTCATGTGGTTAATTGGCATTTGAAGAACTCACCTACACAATTGATAAATTAGAAATTGTTCAATTTAAGAAGTGTAAACTTTCTGATGTTAAAAATTGTAATTTTATATTATTCCATTTTGAACATTTCCAAGAAAAAATGTTCATATTTTGATCTTTTGACCTTTCAATTTAGTTTCAATTAATAGAAAATCGAGTTTGCCTTTCATTATTCCTGCAAAAAAATATTTCAACTTCAACACTTTATAAACTATTTCAGCTCACACTACCGATACAAATTCACTGGAAATTCTCAAAATATTCTCAGGCCCAGTCAAGTTTCTAAGATTTTCTCTACAAGTACCCACGTAGCACTTTCGAAAAATTCAAGTAGCCCTCATAAATTTTCTGAAGGCTCATAAACTAGTATTTGTAAATATAATCACAATTTTCCTGAATAACATGGAATTACAGAGGCTGCGTTGAAAGAGGAGGCCTCTCTCGGAATCTGGCTAGCTAGAGCTAGCGAACCAGGTATGAAGGATTCTTTTGTAGTTAAGTTGCAGTGCAGTGGCCACATGTGAGAACTTCAAAACTAATTTTTTTTCAATTTCCCAATTGGAGATTCGAAAGTTAAAAAATCAGAATCTACGGATCTTTACGATTACAAATATGTCAAATTTGCTTAAAAAATAAAAAATGTATCATATTTTGTATGTATCTCGTAAACTGTACGTGTTACGTAAGAACAGATAGCATTTTCAGATTTACCATCAGAGGAAAACTGTATATAAATATAAATATATAGGTTGTCACATATGAATATATGCATGTAAATAAATGAATAATGACTGTTAAGGAGTTAAAAGGGATTAGTTTCATGAAGGTTTTATGATAGCGAGACCTTAAATATTCCAACTGCCTGTCGTACTTCGATATCCTCAAGGTTCGACTTTCATAAATTAAGTTGTAAAAAAGGACGCAAGTCTCTCAAGTTATCTCTAGACGAAATCATTCACAACGAGTCGATCACGAACGCGATCATTCTTGCACTTCAAGTGATTAATGGTTTAACTGATTTTAATTTATTTTTATCCTTCCTTTGGTTCAGATCTTTCAACTACATTATTGTATTTGATCAAACATTAGCTGATTGAACCGTATTCTTCTGTTTGAGATTTATTAAACGATGAATTGGTTGAAGCACGTGTATGGCCTTCGCTCGCGAGGGAGTCTCTTCATGATTTCCTTACAGTAGCTTGCTCGTCCGAAGAACAGACAAGTTTATTTCCTATGAGACTCTTTTACTGAGAGGCGTATACATGAAAAAGTTGCAAGAGACTCGTTGCGAGAGTTATCAGTTCAAAATATTTTCATTGTATTGTTCCATAACGTTAGAGACTCAAGTCTGGTAAACACTTCATTTTTTCCAAACTCTCCTCACTGGAGATTTATTGCACCAAATAAAGTCACTTCGCTCGGGCTCTGTGTAGAGAGTTATTGACCTGCCCTATACACACTCTTGCCGCGAGAGAGAAGTGAGAGCCTCCAGTTCCCTCCTAGTACCTCCTTTGCATGACTCGTATTTCCTAATAAATTTTTTTTCTCGATTCCCGCAAAGGATCGCGTTTTGAACTAACAATTAAACAATTTCGCTTTGCTGAAAGTGACTGTGATCACCGCGAGTGTTACTTGAGTGCCGTTCTGTGGCGTGATCGGACATTTTCCCCACGAAGTAAGTCTTGCTTCTCTCTTGCACCCACCTAACCTTATTTCATGTCGTTCGCCTGTCCAGATTGAATTTAGTAATTTTTAATAAAATATTTTCAATAGATAAGTCGCATGGTACGAGGAAGAAAAGCGTCATTACATACATAACTTGTTATACGTTGCGCCATGCTTGATATTATAGTATAAAAGGTAGAATGCACAACTTTTTCTCGTAGCTTTGGTTGTGAAAATGTTAAATTATTAAATATTCATAAAGTGCATATAATTGATAACCACAAGCAGTGGTAACTGTCACTTATAAGAATTAAATATTGGTTTCAAAAGTGAAAAAGGAACAATATTTGAACTTATTTTTTAACATTTATTGTGAAAACATATCTTCAAATATACAGGTGCGAGATTAAGAATCGAAAAGAAAATATTTAAACCAGTACTGAAATAAAATAACCAA
>JAUMHM010086038.1:0-11204 GCA_032362435.1 Melikaiella ostensackeni | reverse complement strand
GATCGTAAGGATTCATAAAATTTTCTGGACGTCCTCCTCCACAAAACGGCTCATGTCATGGAGAGACGTTCCCTAACCTAAAGTGATTTTTATGCGCATGATTTTAAGGTAAATAATTCACCTACAAAGTCAAAAAACTTGATGAGTTGTAAATTTTCTCGTAAATGAATTTGAAGCATTCAAGGAATTCAATTTAAATTTTAGCCATAAAAATTCGGACAGTTTTAGTTTGCACTTGTCATGAAACGATGATACGACCGTACGAGAACGATTTCTAAGCGCTAACAACTGAAAATCCATTGAAAGAAATTTTTTTAATCCTATTTTTGATATGTTTTAATTGTATTATAATATATATAATACATATATATTCATAATAATAATATATAATAATAGTTACATGTATATAAAATATAATATTAATAATTGTATTACAATTGTGTAGTTTTTATCAAAGTACAAATCTCGACCTAGCCTATAAGCCACTTCATATGTATTTAATTTTAAGATTGTAACATAATCTTAAAATAAGTGATTCACCCACAAAGTGAAAAAATACTGAATAAAACCTAAAACTTGTTCCAAGATTTAAGGCACAAAATTCTTCACAAAATTCTTGAATGCTCCATTAGTTTGATTTATATGTTTTTATAATTATTATATACTGAAAAAACTGATACCCATTAGTCCAGGTTAATATTTAACATTTATCTTGTTTTATTTGAATTTCTGAAATTTACTCATGTTATATTATTGAATATTTGTATTAATAATATTCCTAAATTGATATTAAATTACATCGCGTTTCAAATATTAATTATTAATAAATTTATCAAATGACGAATTTATTACTTATTAATAATTAATAAATAAATTACTTTAGTATTGTTCAATATTAATATTTACTCAAGTTTCAAACGGACTAGAATATAATTTGGCATTAGCTAGACATTCCGGCTTGCATTGGAGATCAAATTAGAAATTCGTGAAAAGTCAGTTTTACTCAAGTATCAAACTTTACCCTTCAGGACTATGTAGTACTCCACTCCTGATCATTTGAAAGTTTCTTCAGTTTAGTTCGGCTCAGGAGCAAAACCTCCCGTTGAGTCGATAGGTTTAGATCCTTTAAGTTTAGAACATGAAGATTTATTTTGGTTTGGTTCGAGAGTTGAGCGACCTTTTTTCTGTACCTGCTCTCCTCCGGACGGAAATACTAACCAGTTGTTTCCCTAATCCTTCCATTTATGAGTGCTTGAAAACCCGGCACCATCAGCTCGGTATACGTACAAATCTCGCCTTGCAATAAAACTCTCTTTCTCTTGGAAAGAGCAAAACCTTCTGATTTTTTTTTTCGTCGGTTCAGGGTTCTAAACCTAAACTGAGTAAAACGTTTTGCTCCTAGTCCCTGTTTCCACCCCTTCTTTCCTCTATTTCCGATTTCTTTTCATACTTTACCAGAGCCAGCAGGCGCGCGCTCCTCGCGCGACATTTTTGGAACGTTTTAGGGATATTCAAGAGTTTCACATGAGATGATGCAACTTTTGAGATATCTCACGGGGGACTTTGGAATATCCAAAAAATGTCCCAAAACTTTCCAGAATATCTCAGGAACATCAACATTCCCGTATGGTCTCTATCGTTCTCAATTCCCTCGTTCTAGGTGTGTCTATCGCTAATAATATTCATCTGTCTCTGTTTCAGTGTAATATTCTCACCTATCTTTCTCACTGTTTATTTAGCCCAGACTGTGTATGAGATCTCCTGTCTATTCTCACCTATTTCCTATATATCTCTATAAAAGATATGATTATATGTATAATATAAAATCGTCCATCTATCTTTCTGAATCTTCTTTTTTCTATCCTAGTTTATTATTT
Organism: Melikaiella ostensackeni; assembly: GCA_032362435.1. Taxonomy (NCBI): domain Eukaryota; kingdom Metazoa; phylum Arthropoda; class Insecta; order Hymenoptera; family Cynipidae; genus Melikaiella; species Melikaiella ostensackeni. The sequence goes on along the minus strand of JAUMHM010086038.1, from coordinate 9,327 downwards.
TTTTGCAATTGAAATCTTTTTCTATAACTTTAAGAATAAACTTAGCCCGTCTGTTTTTCCAATTCCCATTTTGTTACGTTATGTAAGACAATTTTCGTCTACTTTTCTGTGAAAATAATAATTGTATGTTTTTTTTCTTCAGTTCATTTTTGTGTAAACCAGCATAATCCTCGTCTATTTATGTCTATATTTTCCTATCCCTTTATCGATACTTGCCGTTTATACTTCACTATATCCTCATTTCTTCCAGCCCACACTCTATCCCTCGTCGATATTCATGCCTTTTTATGTGACTTTAATTATCCACCCATCTTTCTCAATCCTCTCTTTCCTATCTCAGCTTATTATTGTTTATTCACGTTACTTTTATCGTTAATCTTATTCACGTCATTCATTCATCTTTCACAACAAACATAATTTGACAATATTTTTGAGTTCCTCTTTTTACTTATATGTTTACCATAACTTCCCTGTTGTGTGACCTCGTCCATTCATGTCGTTTTTTTTCTATCCCTTTGTCAATGTGACTGTTCGTCTTTTCTTTAATCTCTTATTCTTTTCCAGCCCAGAACATTTATACATCATTCATCTATGTCTGTCTATTTCTGTGTTTTTGTGAATGAAGTCCTCCACTTATTTTTCTGAATAATCATCTTTTTATTCCAGCAGTCTGAAATTGTTTATTCACGTCAATCTTTTTATGTATCTTTCAAATTGAAGGTAGTCCATCTATATTTTTTAAGTCCCACTTTTCTATGTCATTCACGTGAATATTTTTCTGCACCTTTTTTAAAATAATTCTACGTCTTTTCTTTCAATCCCCTCTTGTGCAACTCGGTCCATCCACCACCTGTTCAAGTCTATCTTTTTCTATCCCTTTTTCTGTTTAAAACCTCTTTTTTCTATCCCAGCCTAACATTGTTCATTCATGTCTATCTTTTTTTATTCTTTTGTCAATATAAATCTCCGCATATCTTCCTGAACCTCTTTATTCTATCCCAGCATACAGCGTTTATTCTACGTCAATCTATTCCATTTATACCATTCCCTTTTCCAAATTAATAATTACATGTATTATCATGAAGGAATATAGTTCAAAATCTCTTTTACATAATCTTTTTTAAATAACTTACGTTTATTGGCTCAACAAATAATAATATTAAGTCTGTCTATTTGTGTATATATAGCGAAATTTCGGAATGAAAAAATGATTTTCTAGATAATCATAACTCATAAAGACTTCCGTTTTCGCCTAAATTTGATACATTTTTCACTTTAATTCGAATAAAAGAATTTTTATGAAAAAAGGGATTCAATTTTGATAAAAATAATAAATTTGTTCTCGATTTTTTGATTGGAAAAATTAATCTGTATTATAAAAAATGAATAAAGGCAATAAACAAGTTCGATAGCTGTTTTCGTATCTTTTTTAATGAATTTTCAAATTCCTATAATTGAATTTGCTATAATAGTGCCGCATTGATCTGCATAAGAGGTATTTTTTTCAAATTTTAAAATAAGTTCATCGTTCAAAAAGTGAGGTTAGAAACTCACAATTCTTGGCTTTTCCTGCGTTTGGAGAAATTAAGAATGAACTTCTCCTAATCTATAACCAACTCGATTTGAAATTACTTACATATAATTATTACAGTAATAATAATTATTAATTCATTTATTCATTTTGTTATTCTGCTTTCTCGGGTGAACCCGGCATCCCATCATCAGCCACGGGCCAAGTGAAGTGCCTGATGAGTTGAAGATATTAAGAATTCAATCCGATGTTTGAAACCTCTTGCGATGATAGTGTAGTAGGTACAAAATTAGGTGCATGGTGTAGTTTAGAGTTTTTCGCTAACCTCTGTTGCCCTTATGCAGCGGCCGAGAGTGTTGAAGGTGACACTAATGGCCTCTGGATGCTTTTTTAGAGCTACCATGTTACAGTCGCCTATTTCCTGATGGTCTAGGAAGTTTCTTACAATGCTACAGGTGTTTCATAAAACCGCTTATCCAGCTGCTGCCAATACCCTACCGACTCCTAGATGTTTAAGATGTTCAGTGCATCTGGCGTGCATATTTCCTGTCGTCGAGATCATAAAAGGGTAAATAGATGCATGTTCCACGCTCCTCCATATTGTCTTTACTTCATGCCTTGGCTCGCTTTACTTTTGGATCTTGGTTGCATAGGTTACCTGCAAGTTCCGGTTAAGTGGTCGAACAATGTCGATGATATGGACTCTTCCACCTTTTCTCTCACGCATGACAATGTCGGATGGATTGACTCGAATATGGTGATTCGTCTGGATAGTAACATCCTAGTACAAGATATAGGCTTCGTTTTCTAAAACGAGCACTGAAATGTATCTATAGATTGACATCAATTCTGTTAAGAGTCTTAGGTTTAGGGCAAGTTGTTGATGTATAATGCCTGCTACGTCATTATGTCTGTGCGTGTACTCTCTCCGAGCAATAAGGTGACAACCATCAATAATGTGCTCGATGATTTCGTTAATATCTCCACACAATCGGCACCTATCAACCACGTCTTGATGTAACACATGTTTCTAATGTTTTCGGATGCTCGCCGCGGATAGCTTTTTGTCTCCATTGCATTTCTAATTCCCCTATGGTTTCTGCCCTGATATTCAAGGCTTCCTCTGAGGACAAGTTCAAGGGCGTGTAATCGAAATCTGCTTTACAGATAGTGTAAGTGTTCTTGGCATCTACAACGCCTCGACCCCCTTTATGTCATGGAAGAAATACTCTTCTAATTGCCGAATCACTGTGGTGTATTCGACGCTAGGTATTTCAACGTGAGTGATTCTCTTTAACCTTTCAAGGTCGGTATTCGACCATTTGATGAACCCGGAAAAGTTCATCAGAATGGGGATGACATAGACGTTAATAGCCCTGACTTTACTGACCGAATTGAGAGAACTCTTCAGAACTAATCTGAGTCTTGTAGTGAAGGCAGTCAGTAGGCTTTTCTTAACTATCGTATGTTGAATACCCTTAGACTTAAGAATAAAAGATACCCATCGTAACGCGAATTAATTCAGTTATCCTTGGTTGCCCATGATCCAAGTACGTGATTCTTGATCGCCAATGCATCATCGCGCGACGTAAGAAGTCGATTATACGTGGGCAGATCTTGTGCATTTTCAAAAGTTCAAGTAAACAGTTGTATGGTACCGAAGGACACGCTTGATTGAAGTCAATATAAGCCATGTGTAAGTTCCTTTGATGTTTTATAGCTTGCGTCATAGCCATAGCGTCAATGGTAACTAGATCTTTACTGCCCCGCGAGTTTTTGCAACATACTTTTTGTGTTTCTGTTAGGATGTTATTCTCGTCACAATGAGAGTAAACCTTATCTGCAATGACAGCTGTAAATTGCTTATAAATCGTTGGGAGGCAGGCTATTGGTCGAAATCCAGATGGATTTTGATCATCTGATTTTTTAAGCAACACATACGTGGTACCTTCGAGCAAAAAGCCTGGCATCAGATCTGGTTGTTCGCTGACCTCTTGGAAACACGTTTCCAACGCAGGATGCACACTCTTCATGTACTTATACCAGAAATTGTGCACCATTTCCGGACCTGGGGCTTTCCAGGTACTTGCCCTTTTCAAAACCGCTGAAATGTCTGAGCCTGTGATGTTAGTAGGCTCCATTTTAGGGTTAGTGCTTGCACTTTGTTTCTCTAGCTGGAACCACGCAGCTCCTAAATTGCTTCTGTTTGTTTTTCCTCAAATGCCCGATCAGTGATCAGCCATGTCTTCAAAATGAGGAACTTCAGTGTCTTGCTGGATATTTTGCTCTTTACATAGTTCACGATAGAACCTCCCGTCATTTACCTGAAAGGTTCGATTTTGCTGCCTTCTTGCACTCCTCTTATTGTACCGACGCAGTCTAGTAGTAAGAATTTCTCGATGTTCCGAGGGTGGATGATTTTGGTGACAAATTTCGACGCCGACACTGTAAAGAACCTGTTTTCCACTCCGACAAACCGACGAAAGTCCAAAATTTTTGAAGTTCAAATTTCACTTCACTTCAGTAGCATTTCGAGATTTCTGGCACGGCTTTCACGCGGCCTGATTTGGAATATTTATCACAGGCGGTAAACTATTTGGGACGAACGGAACATGTTTATTCGCAGAATTGGAGAATACAAAAATTGCTTAAAGAATGGACTGATATATTATTTTAAACGCTACTAGATAATTATGTGAAGACAAGAGCTGTAATTGTTTCAAGCGAGGGTTTGAAAACGAATGATACATTTTGGGGGTGCGAAAGTGGGAAAATCAGGAAAACTGACTGGATGAGTAAATGCGACAAGAGGACTAGTGGGCGGTTGTACTTTTTCACTAACCAAACAAAGTAACTACTTTGTAAGTTTGAGGTTTTGTAACGTTAAGAGATTTTACATAAGGTAACCCCGTAAAGTTGATGATCCCTCCTACCGATTTCCTAAGAAACATATAGTTGTTCCCCTACTGTATAATGACTATATGTAATGGAATGGGAACCTCTGTGGAAACCCATATAGGAACATATGTGGGAACCTAAATGGGAATTTATATGAGATCATGTATCAATGCCCGTGTGTGGAAACCTATGAATTGCTTCTACATGGAATCTCACAAAGGATTCCAATTCTTTCAAAATGAAATCTGTTTTCAAAATATTTGTAGTAATTCACTACCTCCCCCCGGGTTCGCCGCGGCAGAATTCCAATTTTGTGAACTACACGTTTTCCTTAACAGTGGAATGGTAAAATATTCTGAAGAAAATGATTTGTCAAATTTCAATAGGCTCTCGTACTATTCTCATGCCATGGTCCCTCAGTGTTACATCGCAAAGCTGCCACATAGCGGACATTCTCTTATTTTCAGGAAGTTTTCCTGAGATTTGCAATGAAAGTTTTCGAACCTTACATTACAAGAATCTAAAAAACTTGTATAAACGAACAAATTTTATTAGAGGCATGCATATTGCATAAGCTTAATAGATTAATTTTCAAAGGAATTTTTAATTGTGTAAAGCACATAATCAATCAATTCTTGGACAAAAAAAATTAACATGTTTAGCGTATCTCTTACGCAAGTTCAAAAAAAATGTACGTAACGGTTTTTTGTAGAAGTATTTTGTCATTAAAGAGAAATGTTTATTAGCGGTTAACATCTAGATATTAAGTCGTAGTATATCTGATGTTTAACTATGGAACGACGTTCTAGATATTAGGATTCAACATCCACAGATATTTAAAGTATTAATAATCAAGATAATAATACCATATATCCGTCATATTAAAATTATAAGGCGAGATTTTAAAACAGATAATATATATTGGATATTAATACTAAATATCCGAGGTGTTGAATATGAGAATCACAGATGCTAAAAGCTAATACCTCAGATAATAATACTTGATGTATAAAGGTGATAGTAATTAATGACCTTTGGTCTTTATGAAATTCATATAGTATATTTAAGAACTGAAGTACCACAATGTGTACTTTTTATCGACACTACTATTTTTTTTAAATCTATTTCTTTCTTTCTATTTAGCTGTGAGGTGTTCGTGTTGTATGTTTTCAACCTTTGGTCTATAGTTTTTCCGATGAAGTGGTACAGGTTGTCATTATTCAATAAATTTTGTGTAACTATGGCAATATTTTAAGGGTGGAATTCAGGTTCTGAAAGTTTTATATGTAGCTCTGTCTAACATTGAGAAAATTATTCCTTTCTTATGGTTTTCATACTAATTTGATTAATAATTTAATGTTCGGCCAGTTGTAGATGGTTTTCGATACCAATCTGTTTCGGTAAACACTTTTTGAAAAATTAGAGTTACATCTAAAAAGTTAATTTGTTTGTTTTTTTTGGAGTTTCTAGAGTAAATTTTTAAGATCCACCGATTTTGTGGAATTCATTTTGAATAGTAAGTACTTGGTCTTTTTTGACACAGAGTATCGAATCATCGACGTATCGATAATGAAGAAGAACGTCAAAGTTTTTGTTTTTTAGGATTTTTTTCTCCTATATTTTGCATTATTAATCCGGCTGCCTAATGGTATGGGTGAACCCATCGGGGTTACGTTTTTCTGTCTGTATATTTTGAAATCAAACTGTAAAGATGCATTTTCCATGCAGAAACTAATTCGTACATCTGTTTGTCATAGAAAAGTGTTCTCATTTTCTGATTGTATTCTTGTTTTTCTATCATTACTGTTTTTCTAGTTTTATCAGATTTTATAATGTATAATTGAGGATTGTCTAACAAATTTTTGTGTTCTTGAATATTTATATTCTAACAGTCTGTCGTTTGGATTCCATGCAATATTTGAGATAGAAAAATTTCTTATTGTAAAAATTAAGTTCGCTCTGATTGAGTTTCATTCTTTTTCTGAAATTTTTAATTATTTGTTTCCAATACCTAAAATATAATCTGCAATCGGTATGCTGTTTTTGTTATAAGGCATCACAAATTGACTTCCCAAGGATAGAATATCTGTTACATCCTCTGGTATTAACTTAGTGGTAAGATTTTCGATGAATTGACGTTTGCGAAGATCTGATAATGAGGTTTGTTTATTTTGTAAATGGCTCATTTTTTCCGAAGACTGGAACATAAGTTTTCTGCCATATTTTTTTGTTTCTGTATAATTATTTTGTTTTAATTCTATAAGAAACTGTATTGATTCGAGTTGTATAATCTCATTTTCTAGGTTTTTTATATTATTTATGACTTCTTTGATATGGGACACGTTATCAGAAATCTCTAGTTGTAAAATCTTGCATCGGAAATATGTGAGTTTTTCTTGGAGTTCACATTATGCTGAACGTGCATAAAATGTGATAAGAGTTTCAGTTTGATTTATAATATTTGATGGAAAAATGTTTCTATATTTAAGTTTCAGTGAAAATCTTTGTTGGTTTCTCAATTTTTCTATCAGAAGAATTGATTTAACCCATTGCTTTATAACGGATGTCACCTGTGGATTAGTAGACCTAAGTTGATTAGAATTCATGTATGTGCTCTGTGTGTTGGTCGTTCGCGTTCTCCATTATCCGTTGCGTTTTTTGGCCAGTTATGTATACTTTGTTTTTCGCATTAGACCGATTTATAAGAATAAATGTATAAACGTGATAGTAATTGATGGCCTTCGGTCTTTGTAAAATACATATAGTATATTCAGGAACTGAAGTACAGTCGATGCATCTCGCTGTGGACACACAGCCTCATCAGACCTATTACAAATTATGGAGCATGTCATGAATATACATACATTTATGGTATATTTTCGATGAAATACATTTTTAGTTCACTAATTTTATTTTTAAACTTACCGCAATGTGTACTTTTCATCCAAATTAAATGTCCAAAATAAGTGGTAGATCTCATGCTTAAGAAATAAAAAATGTTTCCTTTCGAGTCTCTATAACCCCAGTAAATGAGAAATAGGGATTTGGAGTTATTTTTTGAAGGTGTATTTCATGGTTTTAAGATTATTAATTTTAACTATTGTTTTTAATTTTACTGTTATGAATTGGTGTCAAAAAATATTTAACTATTGCTTAAATTAATGATAAGTATACAAAAATTGATATAGAGCTACATTTTTATGCTGCTCCAAAAACTTTCAGAGTGTATGAACTAACGTTAGAAACAAGTGAATGCGCATGCGTTGGATTCGTTGATAAGAGAAGGAATTCAACCGCAAGTTTCGATTGAATCATGATAAATTACATTTAAGTTCTCTGTGTCTGTTTGTATGTTTATTGAATTTGTATTTTTAACAATGTGAAACATTTCCATAACATTCCTATTGTGATAATTGTTTTCATTTCCTAAAATTTTAACTCTTTTCTCATGAAAGTTAAATTTATGTGTATATTCGCTGGTGTGTTCACAGAGCGCTGTGTTTTTTCGATGATGATTTTGAACTGATCGATATTCAGACATTCTAGTCCTTAAGGGTATTTTTGTTTGGCCTATGTAAACTCATTCGGAACCTGGACGGATGGATGGTCCGGAACCCCGATGGGTTCACCCATATCATCAGTGGAAGTCGAATTAGTAATGCAAAATATAGAAGAGAAAATCCTGAAAATGAAAACTTGAAGGTTCTTTTTTATTATGGATACGTCGATGATTCGATACTGTGTGCCAAAAAAGACCAAGTACCTACTATTCTGAATGAATTCAACAATATCGGTGAATCTTTAACATTTACTCTAGAAACTCCAAGAAACAAACAAATTAACTTTTTAGATATAACTCTAATTTTTCAAAAAGGGTTCATCGAAACAGATTGGTATCAAAAGCCATCTACAACTGGCCAAACATTAAATTATTAATCAAATCATCATTTAAACCATAAGAAAGAAATAATTTTCTCAATGTTAGACAGAGCTATAAGAGTTTCAGAACCTGAATTCCACCCTAAAAATATTGCCATAGTTACACAAAATTCCTTGAATGATAACTACCCGTACCACTTCATTAAAAAAAACTATACACCAAGGGTTAAAAACATACAACACTAACATCTTACAACTAAAGAGAAAGAAAGAAATTGATTTAAAAAGAATACTATTAGTACCGTTTGTCAAAGAACTGTACGACCAAATTTTAGAGATTTGTAAAAAACTAAACATCCATACGATTTCATCCATAAAAACTAAATTACAATAAACTTCACTACATATACCAAAATGTCCTACGCCAAAGTTTCAAAAAACAAATGTTTTATACAAAATAGCCTGTATAAACTACGGACAAGTATATATTGGCCAAACAAAAAGACCCTTGAGGACTAGAATATCTGGACATCGATCAGATCAAAACCATCATTGAAAGAACACAGCACCGAATATACACATAAATTTAACTTTCATGAGAAAAAAGTTAAAATTTTAGGAATTAAAAACAATTATCTCAATAGGATCATTATGAAAATGTTATACATTGTTAAAAATACAAATTCAGTGAATTTACGAACAGACACAGAAAACTTAAGTGTAATTTATCATGATTCAATCGAAACTTGCGGTTGAATTCCTTCTCTTATCAACGAATCCAACGGATGCGCATTCACTTCTGTCTAACATTAGTTCATACATTAATATTTTGATGTTAGTGTGTCGATTAATGGTCAAAATTATTTTTGGATAAATGAAAAAAAAATCTACCTCGGCCCGGATTTGAAGCGGGAACGCCGACTTTACATGAGTGGAGCGTTTACCAATTACGCCACCGAGGCCGCAGTAGATCGTTTCTCATTTCTCCTATATCACAGGGGGACGCGGGTCTGCATCTC
>JAUMHM010086037.1:0-11205 GCA_032362435.1 Melikaiella ostensackeni | reverse complement strand
ACTTTGAAATTCCGGTAAATCGCTTGAAATCCTACAAAATCCTCTAAAATCTGTGGATATTCTTTGGAATCTTTCAAAATGTCTTACAATCGTTTAAAATTATCCCGTGAATTCATCGGCTTATGCTTTGCATATGATAAAATATTAAGAGTAAAATACTGATTTAAAATGCCTTGAGGTCCTTTAAAATATTCCGAAATACTTTGAAATTCCGGTAAATCGCTTGAAATCCTACAAAATCCTCTAAAATCTGTGGATATTCTTTGGAATCTTTCAAGATGCCTTACAAAACGTGAAAAAATTATTTAAAATCAGTAAAAAAACCTTTTTAAAAGCATTTATAAGCCTTTTGAACTTTGAATCTCCAATTTGTCATCGGCCATTTTGAGTTTTTGAAATCTGATTAAAGATTTGTAATCAGCCACCTAGAAAAACTCCGGATGCTAATTGTCACAAACGTTCATAAATTTTTCAATTTTTCGTTCACTATATTTGATCGGCCATTTTGAATTATGATAATTTGACCTAAAATTCGGAATGAGAATCCTAAACAATTTCGTGGTACAGATTTTCCCAACATTTGTAAATTTTCCAATTTTTTGTCCGCTATATTGAAGCAAACATTTTGAATTTTCAAAATTGAACCTAACCCAGATAGCACAACAGTTTGCGGCAAACTTGCCGAAAGTTTGCGGTGTGAGCTTCGGAATTTTGCACCGCAAACTGAAGGCAAGTTTACCGCAAGTAGGAAAATGTCCACCCTACCGTAAGCTTGAATCGTAAGTTTGAGTAAAATTTGCAGGAAGTTTGCGGGGAAAGATTCATTTTTTTGAAATACAAAATATGGTACATTTTTGAATACAGATAACGCAGCATACTGGGAGAACAGAAAAAAACTACTGCGCATCAGATTTAGTTGAAACTTTGCCAGGCAAGTTTTCTTCCAGCTTGGTTCGCAAGCTTGCCGTAAGGAGAACATTTTCTTTCTTGTGGCAAACTTGCCTAAAGTTTGCGGTGTAAGCTTCCGAACCTTGCACCGCAAACTTCCCGCAAGTTTGACGCAAGCTGTTGTGCTATCTGGGGAGTGCATTCAACTGAACAGAAAACTTAAATTTTATTATTTAAATTTTAAGTTATGTACTCTAAGACTTTTTACGTTATTATAATTTCATTACAATATTCTGGGTATATGAAGTTTACATTTGGTGAGAAATATACGGGTCATTTCAAATTAACTTCGGAATTCATGTCTCTCGCTAACTTCATAGCCTTAATGCTTGAAATATTATATTTTATAATTTTTTCTAAGTAAATGGTGTCCTAAACTATAAAAATCGAAAAAAAATCCAGACTAAATGTGATTTTTATTACGAATTATTTCATTTGAACACATCCTGATTAATGAAATGCATTGCCCCTAGGTCCAAGTTCGCCACTTCGATTAGTTTTCCTGAACATTACATAGGTATATTGAAATTTGTTGGTTACTTAATTACTTGAACAACTATTCAATACTTTGGGAAATTTGTTTTTAATAATTAACATTCTTACATAATTAACGTTCATTAATAATAAACATTCAACAATTTTGCACAAATATATTTATCCTTGTCCCCGAAATTCGCGTCAACTACGTCCACCGAAGTTTTTTATGTATATTTCGAGAACAAAATGCAAAATTAACATAAGTTCTCTTTAAAAAGTGCGGGAAAATTATTTTCGTATCCTATCGCAGAAATATATTATAATTAATGACTTTGAAATGCAAAGTTTGCCAGTGTCTAATTTCGAAGTTAGTTTGAAATGATCTATATACAAATATATGTATATAGCCAGACGAATTATTTTGGATGAATTCGTCCGGCTATTGGCACTCTGCTGTAGCCGGACGAATTATTTTCGATAAATTCGTCAGGCTACTGGCAGTGCGTACTCTCGCCAGATGAATTAATTTTTTCAAAAACGTCCGTCTCGACGGACTTGTAGCAGCGTCCTATTTTTAAATTAGTGATTATATAACATAGTGATATCAAAGCCATTGTCTGTGATAATGACATTAGGAATGCAAGAAAATAATTGCCAGAATTCAGTTACCAAATTTCAAATCCGCATGTTGATTGCTCACTGACACTGGGATGCCAAATTCCAGGGATTCTCGTAGATGACTTCAGCTTTCAACCAGATGTCTAGAGAGGAAATAATTTAATCGATGCCATTCAACTTAGCATTCTCGCAATGTCTGCAAGCAATCAAAGTAAGTCTAGTGAATTATCGATTTTCTATTTTACCATTTTCTTGTGATGTGCAAAATAATTCGACTAGACTTAGAACCGACGTCTCGGCATGAGTCGAATTTTTCGACAACGACTTAAGCTGTGATCGAATCGAAAAAATTTAAAATTTCGGACGAGCCAACAAATTGAATTGAGACGGATTTGATTGAATCGACGTATGAGGGAAATAATAAATAAACTGGTTTTTGGCATCAACACATTGACATAACCTCAAACTGAAAAACGGTTTATAAAAGCAGAAAAAACCTCTTTATAATAAATCTTAATTTGTATCTAATCTCAATAAACAATGTCTCATTTTGTTCTTTTAGATATTCTATGCAGTTCTCCTCATTGTATTCTATTAAAATAATTTGTTTATTCAACAAATTCTTAAAATATTATTTTTATCCAAATTCACCGAGTATACAATTGTAGAGAATGTTTGACAGAACAGACTGAGCCATGCTTTATTAAGAGTTAATGATACTTTAATTTATTGATTAGGGTTGTTGCATGATTTACAACAGTAAAATTTTTCAATAATATATTATTTGCTTTCGAGATTGGTGATCAAAAAATGTGGTTTAAATACATTATCTCTGAGAACATTGAAAAACAAATTAATAATGTTTTAAATATTACAACGACTTTGAGTTGTCGAATCGCTTCCAGACTTCTATACCTATCAGTGACTGTATTCAAAAATATAAGGCTTTCATAATACAATAAAAAATTGAAGATTCATATAAAAATTGGTTTCTCTACGGTCGAAATGGTTATTTTCAACAACTAGTTCTTAATCAACATTAATAAGTGAATTTAATTACAATATCCAGATGCGTTCAGTTAGTATAATAGCCTTCAAAAAACTATTTTGATGAATTTAATATGTGTTCGACTAGATTATCAGTTAAGTCGAATATATATTAATATAAAGTTTATTGCTACCCCTTTTTTAAGGAAAAGAATGTTCGGGAGGCTAACTTCACAGTAAACCGGACGGTCAAAATTTCTCCCTTTTTTGCGTGGTACTGTTTAGTTTTTGTCAGACGATTTACTCGCGACGTCAGAGAATTTATAATTTTCTAAACAAAGGAAAAACAATAAACTTTCAAGGTCAAACTCAAAATAATTAGGGAACATGAAAAATTGATCATTTATCAATTTTTGTTTGTCACATGGTTTGGTGGTCGCATTGTGATGTTCGGTATTTGTCCCTCGCCGTTAGAGAGTGGATTGTTGCTTTAATTAATAAAAAACAAGTTTTTGAAGTAAGACCAAAAAATTGCATAAAGTTAGCGAATGTTTCGAAGCAGAATCGTTTAGTAGTTCCGTTTCTACATTTGGTTGTCCGGTGGCCCAAAAACTTCGATTTATAGCAGTTTGTCTAAAAGTGGTGAGGGACAACTCAAAAATGAAAAATCATTTATTTTTCTTCTTTAAATCGTTTGGTCAAAATATTTAATTATGTTTCAAAGTACAATTTTTTGGTAGACCCATTTAAAATAATAGGATTTAATTTTCAATTTAAAAAAACTTTGAAAATAAACATACAGTAAGTTAAGCAATAAGTAAAATTTAAGATTTTTTAATGCCTTTGAAATAAGTTAAACTTGTATTAATTCAGCCTTCTTTTTGAAATATAAGAATTTTTCACAACCTTGTGTAAACATAAGGTAGCAAAATTATCTCGAAAATTATACACACGTGTATACTAATAATAATTATAAACGAATTTTGAAAAATACTAGTTTTCGTCGCAATTTTTGTTCTATGCTATGATCTATTGCTAAATAAATTTGAGTGCTCGTGTAAGCGAAAATGGAACTGCAGCTGGATCTCCGGTTTCATACAAAATTTTTATGACAAAAAATGCTTATAATTCATAAAAATGGTTATTAGTGTTTTCCTTTTAATTTTTAATCCAGATTATCTTCAGATTTATCACAAATAGTTTCTGATTACAAATTTTTAGGACGTTTTCTTAGTTTTCGCACGAGCTCTCACACAATTTTATATAAGAATGTCAATCTTGTTATGACATTTTTCCAATCCTACGTTATACTTCTATTGATTTTTGTCTGATGAGGAAAATTGTATATTTCCGAAACGTCACTTATACGTATTGCATTATTCTGTTTGATGAGCATCAACTATTAGAAGCATTAACGAAATAATGATAGTCTGGAAGTTGTCGTTTGCCTTCGGTCCTTAATTATGTAAATAAATTTGGTACTCAACATTTATTTGTCTTCAATTTTCGTATGTTTAGAATGATATTAATATTTGAATTTTGTGTATGCAATGCGTCCGAGTTTTTTGGGTAATTTCATTATTATTGATATTATGAGAATGTAATTTCATTGAAAACTATTTTTCAAACACACACACACACACACACACACATAAATATATATATAATATTATAATTAATAAATTTAAATCAATTCAATGAAAGATAGAAATATATTTATTTATTTCAATCTGCTAGACTATTTTACCACATATATTATTATGGTAACAAAATTGAATTGCTTTCAATTAATTAATCATATTAATAATCATTAATTAATATTATTTATGAAAAATACTTCTCAACGAAATCATAGTGTTCGTAATATCAATAATAATGAAATTACAAAAAAATATCATTTTTCAATAAATTTTGACTGGAGGATGCACCCAGGTTAGCATTGTATCCAGGGGTGTAGTCCTAACCATTTAGGTGGCCCAGCGCTCCTCTCCTTTCTAGGATTGCAAATAGGTATCGGTGCACCCAAATTGAGCCAACAGTCAGAGTTTGACCTGAGCGTTGGAGGGCCCCTTTTATTTTCCACCCGAATTGAGCCAAATCTACCTGTCTCCTAATCGGGCATGTCCAAACTCGCACTCTACTACCTGAGAAGTATACCCCCATCCCAGTGGAAAATCATAAAGTTTGATGAGATGTTGGAAAGGGGTAGGGGTGCGGCCTTGTTGAGAGGGGGAAAATAATAGCTTACCTAATTGATTGACGCAAATATAGCCCTCAAACATGTTTATTAATTATGCTAATCGTCAACAATCAGGTAATTTATTATTTTTCTCACTCTGAACAGGGCCGCGAAATTATATATTTCTCGCGGGTGTTGAATAAAAGTCATTACTTATCGCTTACTTAATCACTTATTGTTATGTTATGTTTTTGATCATATACGTACGTATATGTGACGGATATTAAAATGTGATATTACCAGTATACAGACTATGAAATTAAAATTTTGTATTCACTTGTTTGTATCCTTTGAAATGTACAAAAAATCATTCCCATTAAAAATTTATATATTGAAAATAATTACAAGAAATATTTTAACAATATTTTCAATAATGTGTGGCACAAATAAAAAATTTTTCATTGACTCAATATCTTTATTTTACTTTTAATTAATATTTTACTATGAATCTTCGCTCATAGCGTTTATTTCGTTATTCTGAAATTGAATCTACCGCTATTTCTTATCCAATATGGTAGCAGTTCGTCCGAAGCTTCCTGTTGGTTCACTTTTGTTTAGTTGCACGTGGCTACACCATGTATTCTAAGTCATGCTACATGCTACGTTCCGTCATGCTATTTGGAGTGTTTGCATATGTTTGAACTTTAAAGCGTCGTGTTTATTGTGAATTTGAAGTGTGTAATTTTGAAAAATTAGCATTCTATATATATATGCTTCTGCAACTCGTCACGTAAGTTTAACGAGAGTGAGAGACAGACTGCGGAAAAGTGTTACAGCGTTGGCCAACGTTCCATCATCGCGGTAAGAAGACCTGCACGGAATATGATTAAAAATTTTGATTCCCCTTAACATCTGATTTTCCCTCCCGGCTCTTATTCCACAGCGGGAGCAGAAAAAAGTCATGTTCAATTAATTTCAGTGCCATTTTCTTGTGTATTTGGCGCGGTCAAACTTAACCTCAAAATAATTAAAAAATGAAATTGTAATTTGAATGAAGAGCGCTTTAAAAGCAAGAAATCGATAAAATTCCGAAGGGCCTTTAATAAAACCATATTACCTTATTATTGAAAACTCCGTTGTATTCGAATTGCATCATGGAGAAAAAAATGAAATCATGATAAATGAATTTGAAAATTACTTTAAATCTTGACTATTTCAGCATGAATAAATCTTAAAGGCGTAGTTTGATGAATTTAGAGTTTTGGGAAGCTTTTTACTTAATAATTATGTCAAAAACAATTAATAAAAATATATTTTCTAACGGAATTAGGAGCTTCGTGAAAGAATCAGGTTTTAAAAAGGACAGCAAAATGTTCAATTTTACGTTGAAATCGGAAATTTTTAATGTTTTTCTATGCAAGCCTTACCGGGATGCTACCTTCTATTTGAAGTGTGAACAAATAAATTTAAGAAGTGAAGGTTAGTAAACTATTGGGGCACTGCGTGTAAGTATTTTTTTCCTTATTTTTAAATTCAAAACACAAGCCAAATACAAGGTAATTTTCTAAATTGTAACACATTTGGAGGGAATATGCGTGAGGAGCCAAGAGAGGAAAACTTTATAAATCGGGTTTATTTTCTCTGAAAAATCTTAAAAATTCGAAAAAACATTCCTGCCAAAAGGTTACTTTTGGGCTGTACTTTTCGAAGTGAAAAACAAAGAAATAAACGAAAAATAATATTGATTGCAGTAACTATTGTTGTCCAAAGTTCACGGAGAGGTTCCTTCTAACCTCAAATTAAGCCACATTTGAAGGGCGTATGAATGCATAAGGATTAAAATGTTCCATATCTGGTTTATTTGCTAAAAAAAATTGTCAGAAAAAATCAAATGCACATTATTGCAAAAGTATAATTTTGGGGCTGCATTTTTCAAAGTGAAAACAATTTTTTTCCTAATTATTCTGAATCACTTTCAGAATATAATAATATAATACAGTATAATATCGAATAAAATAATAAATTCATTATTTCTAATTTTGATGGAAATAATTTTACGTTTTTTTTTAAATTATACTGCTAGGATTGAAACAACATTATAATGGAGAAAATTCCTCCTAAGATGATTTTTGTTAATATTATAAACGAATTTAATAAACAAATGCATTATTCGGGCATTTTTCGACGGAAAAATTAATTTTTTTGAATGTCATTCCTTCTAATTGAGAATATCATGATAATTTCAGAAAAATGTATAATTAGTTGATGAATTGTATAATTTTTTAAAACAATTATAATAAAAAATGCATTATTTGGGCAAATGTTTACCGAAAAATTCGTTTTTTCTCAATGCGGGTCTCTTTAATTGGGAACTTTATAATTTCAGCAGCATTCATAATTAGCTGATAAATTGTATGATTTTCTCAAACAAATTTAATAAACAAATGCATTAATTGGGAAGTTGTCGACTGAAAAATTCGTTTTTTTCAATGTCAGTCTTTTTAGTTGGTTGCTCCATAGTAATCCAAGAACTAAGCATAATCATAGGATAAATAAATATCGGGTTGAAAATTTCGGAAACTAAATGAAAAGCACTAAGGAACGTTTGTCTGGTCCTAAATTTGTATAATTAAAGTTGTGTTCAGATTTAAGAAATCATTTCGTTAATTTTTTTTTCAAATTGAAAGTGAAAGTAGTCCCAAATGTAATAAATTGATTTTTTGACTTTAATGAATTTTTGGTTGAGTATAACAAAATATTTGTTTCATTTGGAAATAATATTTTCAGTTTCTTAAGGGGGAGTCTGAAGTAAATTGTCATAAATAAAGTGATTTTCGATCATTTTTTTTTCAAAGAGTATCTTGAAACTTTGTGAAACTCTCAGTATATATTGTCGCATATTTTAGGAATAAGAAATAAGGATTTACAAGTTCATTAAAACGGCTTAAACGTAAGTCAGGTGGTTTGTTGCGCACAGCCGCAACATTAACGGTGCTGATCGGGATGCAATGTAGAGCTTTTTGCTTTTTTCCTAGAACATAAAACCAAAAAGATTTAGATTCTCGATCAAATTTAACTTCGGTTGAACCTCAGTTCTTAATGATATTACACTTTTAACTCATTTTATTACATAATTAAAGATGAACATTTTTTTGAAAAATTCGTCTCATTTTTTTGAGATCCTCTTATTATTATTAATCGTGCATTTTTTCTTGAACACGAACGTTCGTCCGACGTTGAATTTTATCAAGAATGTAAATCTTTTCTGTTTTTTGTTTGTTCTAGGATAAAAGCAAAACGCTCTACATTGCATGATGAATCAGTACCGTCAACGTCGAGGCTGTGCCCAACAAACCATGTGACTTACGTGTGAACCGTGTTAATTAACTTGTGAATCCCTGTTTTTTTCCTTGAAATTTGCGAAAATATATGCTAAGAGTTTCACAAAGTTTCATCGAGACACTTTAAAAAAAAAATTCGCGAAAATCACTTTATTTATGACAATTTGCTTGAGATTGCCCCCTTAATAAAATGATAAATATTAACGTTTTACTTTACTCTGGAAATTTAACCTCCAGATAGTATAACCCCACATAAAATATTTCGCCTAAAAAAGGGAAGGTCCTTGGTCGTTAAGGTTTGAGCAATGTACAGGTAGAGACGATCTTTTGCACACTTTCACCCCCTACTCTTTAGCCCAGGCACCCGTTTTCGCGCACGCGCACCGTGTGCAACTCTCACCTCTCAGTGCAGCGGGTGCAGCGTCAGAGGCAGCGTCGAGCGTCCAGCTCAAAATTAGTTGTCTGCTCCAATCTGCTCTTTTTGTATGTTTGCGTATGTCTGATGCCTATTTCCCCTTTTAAAATAGAAAACATACCCATTTCCCATTCTCAAAAATATAAATTATACCAAAAGCAGACAACTAATTTCGAGCTGGAAGCCGCGCGCGCACACGGTTACTTGGACTTGGGCTGAAGAGTAGGGGGTGAAGGTGTGCAAAAGATCGGCTCATACGTACAGGTCTCCCCCCACTCTCGGGCGAAAAATTTTATGTCGGGTTATACTATCCGGTGGCTCAATTACTTATTTTTCTAGTCGTAATAAATTTTTGTTTATGCATTTCAAAACTCATAACTTAAAATTATGAACGTGTAATAAAAAAAATAATTTTTTGTTACAGGATTCTGGATGGTATTCAGTAATTTCGATGAGATTATAACTTAATGAGTTTTTGAGAAAAAAAAGTGATTTTGTATGATTTGATGTTATATTGTCGTATATACTTTACAATAATGAAAATTTATGATAATTAATGCATTATTTGAAACATTTCTTGGTTATTGATTACGTGCTTTAGAGAGGTGGGGATAATTTTAAACTATCCAAAGTTAATCTAGGAAACTTTTGACAAAATCATATATTTGGAGAATTTTTGTGGAAAGAAGTGAATGAAATTGCCATTTTGATTGTAGTAAATACGTGAAGGATAAACTTGAATAAAAAATAGGGATTGAAGAAGATATGGGTAATTGTGTATAATAAAGCAGATAGAAAAATATTATCATTGGTAGGTCAAAGGTTATTGAGTACAGACTTCGACATAAAGAAAAGGAACTGTAAAAGTGAGGCAGAATTAGAGATTGCCAAAATGATACAAAAGGATCGACGTAGATAGAAAGTGAATAGACTTGAATGTAAAGATAGAGTCTGAAAAATATATGATTGTGGCAAAAGAGGGAAAAAAGGATTAACGTGGATGGGTGGATGATAGAAAAGGATAGACTTGCTTATTATATTAATTCATTGTTAATTAATGTTTTGGGGACCATTCACTCGTAGGAAGAGGGGTGGGGGATTGTTTAGGAAAATTTCATGGTATATTACGTGAAGGGCTTGGGGGGGGGGGGAGTTGGAAGTCTTTTATGACATGATGCAGACCTTCTTTAATGGGGTTACGTTTTTGTATAAATTTATCTCTTTCATCAGTTATAAATGTCAGTCAGCTTGAAGTGACAGAGTTTTACTCCTTCCAATGCTTAAGCTGCAAATATATACTTTAAAAAATTCGATTACAGTGTGTTTTACTCCATAAACTTTATTGAAGTCTATTGTTTATCATTGTAAAGCAAATAGAAATTTTGTTTTTAATCTGAGGGGTAGACATTTTATCACATAATTTTTAAAGGGGGGTCCAAGAAATATCACTGCCTATTATGATAGGGGGCGGGGATACAAAAATGGCTAAAAAAGTATCATATATTTCGTGAATGACTCCTTACATCAATTTGATACATTTTATTATTTTTGTTTACAAAAAAAATAAACAATTCAGTGAAGCGGCCCGGTAAAATGAGAAGAATTCATAAAAATTCAGAATCTGAATTCTTATTAATACGCGAATTTTCCTCCATCTAAAATTTCACCAACGAGTAGAAAAAAAAAAGCAAAACCTATTCTTTTTAATCGATTTAGAAAAATTTGATGGAAGCGTATTTGGAGGAATTAAAAAGTGGAGAAATGCAAAAGAAGTAATAGAAAGGAATAGAATAATGTCACTTTGAAGACGCAACTATGAATTGAAATAAGTGCATTTTTTAAAATAAATAAATGTTATATTACATTTATGAATCATGGGTTAAAAATGAATTTGGGATAATTATGTGATTTTTTTTATTCATCTATTGAACAGAAACAAATTTTGACCGATTCCATATAAAATCTGTCGTAGAACACTTTTAAGGCCATGTGAGCGTAACCTCAAAAAAAATTTTCACACTTTTTTAAACCAACTTACGTTCACTCGAAACGCAATATCGAGTTGAAAGTTTCGAAAACTAAATAAAAAGCGCTAAGGAACGTTTGCCTGATCTCAAATTTTCATAATCATAAAAAGAGCAAGAAAAAAACTTTTTTTATAATTATAAAAATTTAGGACCAAACAAACGTTCCTTAGTGATTTTTATTTAGTTTCCGAAACTATGTAAGTTCACATGTTT
>JAUMHM010086036.1:0-11206 GCA_032362435.1 Melikaiella ostensackeni | reverse complement strand
CCAGTAGTGAAACGAGACCAGAACCGAACGAGTTACGCTTACCCCGAAAGGGATTTGGCTTAATCGTATAATAATAAAAAAAATAATAATAGTTGAGAAAAGCCTGATGACTGCCTTCACTACAAGACTTAGATCGGTTCTGGAGCGTATTCAACAACAAACAGGGATATCAACACCTATGTCATCCCTGTTCTCAACCGCCTTGACACGTCTAGGCATCGAATAAAAAGAGTAGCCCTACTATAACATAGAAGGAGGAGGGGCGTTGTAGCTGTTAAGCAACTGAGTGAGTTATGCGTTACACAGTTGCGAGACCACTTTAACAGCAAGCGAGATGTTGCTCTTTGCAATAGTACCTGTGAGGTGAATCTCGATTACACGCCTTTGAATTTGCCTTGAGAAAAGACCTTGAATATCAAGGCGGCAAACCGTGCAGGAATTAGAAACAAAATGGAAAAAAGAAGCTGTACACGGCAAACACCCCAACAAGTTAAATCAACGTGGAGTGGACAGTGATGCATCGAATATTTGTCTGAAGAAGGGCATCTTATTTTCGTAAACGAAGGGGCTCGTTATAGTGATTAAAGACAGCGTATTCAGCACCAGAAACTATTGAAAGTACGTATTACATCAAGACGTAGCTGACAGGTGCCGATTACCTAGATGTTTACTTGGTGAAACTTTAGAAATTGGGATGATAGATAGAAGAATAGGTAAATAGAAGACAATCTGACTACTGAGATCATTCAGCAGCCGATGCACTACACAGAAAAAAAGTGACTTCGTCTATTGCAGAGCACACATGAGGGACCGCAAATTTACCATCGGATCTCATAACCAATGATTTGCTACTTCGTTTTCCTTCCACAGTGGCAATAAGGGCGTGGAGGTTTAATTCAAGAAGCATTTAGTCGTGAGACTTAGGTTTTCCTTTGAGTTTTTCGCGTTTTGCGACGATGAAAAGTTGAGTAGATATAATGACGAATGTAGGTGAAAGATCTTGATCGAGTTTGCGTATCAGTAGGACTACTGATTCAGACGGATAGATAACCTCAGCTCTTTATTTTGCCTGCGTAGCAATGTGATTTAACACTAGGTTCAATATGGCAGTCCCCTCGTTTATGTTTGTCGTCTTGCAACGGGGATAGATTTGGGTATCGTTTGCGTGCATGTGGACGGTCACCTTCCATATCTTCCTTGGAAAATCACCTGTGTGGAGGAAGCCTTTTACGGAATCAGGTAAGTTGTTGATGTAACCGCTAATGAAGTACGGCTGTTCATGGCACTTTGCGGGATACCCCTCCTCACCTCTCTGCACTGTGAGGTGGATGAGGACTTAATATTAGAGACCACGACACGTTGGCTAATATTCGCGAGAAACTCCCCGAACTATGATAGAAAGGTCCTTGCTGCAAGAATACCTTCTACAGAACTATCGAGAGGTATGGTAGGATAGTGATTGGTTGTAGGTCCTTAAACGATCCAAGGCCGTTAAATTTGAGGAGAGGGTAGAAAAAGACTATCTTCTCTGCTAAGAGGAACACCCTTTCTTCGAATAAGGCATGTTTTATACTAAGAAGAGCAGGGAGACGTGGAGGGAAAAGGAGGTACACGGCCGAGCTGTTGATACGGACGGAGCCAGTAGCTGCTTTATCGCACCATAGAGAATTGATTGTTAGATTATGAAGCCTCATATATTTTGCTTTATTGCTATCTGTTTTACATAAGCGCCATTTGAAGCGTGAGATGGAATCTGAGGAATTTCCATGCTTATGATGGAAATTCAAAGGCGCGTCCACTTCAGGTTCGAAATCGTCATCCTGATTTTCATCAACACACGTCCTTCAAAACAATTTCTGCGTTTTTTGTTGCACCTGTTTGGTAGCTTGACATATCCTGAAGATGAAGCAGAATATGAAGAGAGAACGAGTTAGTGTGGGCGCAACAATATGACTGAAAGAACTACAAAGGGCAACCTACCTATAGGGGAACCAATCTACGTACCCGCCTACCGGGATAGTACGCTTGCCGTTAGGCAACCTATTCTGCTAACTATACTTTGGCAGGGACGCCAGATGCACATAACGTCACTGTATCATTCTCTCGCTATTGGAGACTTCTTTATAAAAGGATATACCCTGGAAATCGGCCCTGAGAACGACACTGCGTTCCTACAAAAATTATTGTAATCCCTGAAAAATATACAAAATAACGGGATCTGTCATTTGAACACACCAAACTTTTAGCCGTCGAGTTCTACCAGATTGGGAATAAGCGACTTCAAAACCCCCCTAACAGTAGTCTGTTATTCATTTGAATTTAAAAGCAGTAGCAAACAACTAATTGCGAAGATCAAAATAATGAATAATTGCAACTATTTCGTTATTTTCAGACCAATGAATTTGATTGATCCAAATGAACGGGAAAATTATTATACTATGATATATAAGTGCATGTTTTGCATGAACTTGATCATGCAAAATTGTATGTTCGCGCATTAAAGTCAGAGTACGGAAAAATGGTAAAAATAACATAAAATTGCATGTTTATTATTCTTAAGCCAATAATTTCTCTCTGGTACAAGCAAATGGTAAAAGTTGTATACTTTGATAATGTACAAGTCTATGTGGTATAAAGCAGATGAAAAGGTTTTTATTTGTTTCCTCACTCAAGTTGAAATATCTTAAATTTTTCTTGAGTGCGCGGATATTACACGTTTTTTGAATAGATCCATACTAAGTAGTCAATTTTCAGACTAGTAGACAGATTCTCTATTTTCATCAAAAAAAGCCTGAATAAAAAGGTATTAATGTATATAAATAGGTTGTAGCTTTGTAATTTTTCTTTAATTAATGATCTTAAGCAAACTGAAATTAATATTCAATTGGAAGTGAAGTCTCATGACTTTGAAAACAACATAAGAAAGTTAAATCCATATTCGTCGACCAAATTATTGTTTATAAATCTTTGAAAGAAGGAATAGATATTTGTAGCTCACAACCTGAATGCTAGTTTGATACAAAATGTAAAAATTCACATAAATAATCCTTGTGGGATCCTTATTGAATACCAAGACTGTGACATTGACAATAATCGGTAACCCGAGTACTCAGACGGGTACTCGGTGTTAAGGAAATTACTTGGGTATCTGGATACTTGGGTAATGAGCCGTGATTTAGGCAACCGAGAGCCCGGATAGTCGGGCAGTACACGGGTACCCGACTAAATTTTGTGAAATTGAAAGAAATCATTTTTCTATATAAGTATAGCCTTTGACAAATGTACAGAGGCATTTCTAATTAAATTGTATGACGTATAAGTAAAAATTTGAATTCGTGTCAATTTCTTTAATTTATTTAATTAATTAATTCCAAAACTTATTTCAAAAATTTGAAAATCATGAGAATAAACTCATTTTTCTGAGTGCAAAATATTCAATTACCATGATAATTTCCGTTCTTCAAGCAAAAGACTGTTTTCAAAATATGATGGCCTCAGCTTATTATCCGGGTACCTGGATTCTCAGATATTACTCGTGATCGCTGGTACCCAGAAGCCCGAGTATACGAATGAATATACAAGTACCCGTCAAGAACCGAACCGAACCTAAAGTATTCACTTTTCCTTTACGTTAGTCTAAATTCTTTTAGGCGAATCTGATTGGACTTTTATTATAGTGTTTTGGAAAGTCCTTTCAATGTAATTTAAAATTATTACATAAATTTTTACAAGATTTCAGAAATTTTTATTTTGAAATCAAAATTAAAATTAATTTTTAAAAAACTACCGTTTTGTAATTTTGTTCTCGTATTCAAAAACTTCTGTTTTTATCCTTTTTGGAATTACATAAGACAAAAAGTTGAATCGAAACATTTTTTTTCTTGAATTGGGAGTTTTATTATATACCGTCCCGCTATTTGCAATGTGATATATGTCATTATTGGAGGCCACTCAACGTAAGGGTAATATCCAGAGTCATTTACTCGTACAGAGTGGGGGCTGAGTAGGTAACATTTTCAGCGCACCTGTAGCTGTAGCTCGGAGACGAACCGATTTTGATATTTTTTTCTGAAGCGCATGAAATTTATAAACAAAGTTGTCGAGACATATTTTTAAAAAAGTTATTTAATTTTCTAATATAACAATTAATTTTTCTTGTTCAAGGTGCAGCTTTGTAGAAAGTTATCCAATTCATTCGAAGGTACACAGAATTAGTGCGGAAACTTATCATAAATGATGCCCAGCAGTATTAGATGTATAAAGAAATTTTCAACTTTGTGTTACTTTTTGAGAGATATAACTTAAAAATGGTCAAATTAACAGGCCTAGATGATTGCTTATTGACTAGTAGGTCGTAGACTAGGGACAAACTTTTAACTATTTGTGAAGGGGTATTTTCGATGAGTCAGGGTCGAAGTAGTCGAAGAGAAGAAGATGTTGGCTGGTGATGGTGTCTTCTAACTGACTACTACTTCAAAATCTGCTGTATTCATACACAGAACCCCTTTTCGAGTTACCATGGGGTTGAGTGACATGAGAAGTAGGGGTTACAATCAGTGTTTAGGATTACTCATGTGGAAAAGTGGGAAAAGTCTAAATATCCAGTTGACACTAAAGATTTCTGATATATTGATCTTATTCGGAGATTTGCGCAGTGGTTGGAGTGCACTATATGACTTCCTTAATACTAAGGGGGCACGTTGTTCTAGTTATAGTGGTGAATCTGTGTGAATTGGAATAACCAATCAATATTTGAGATCGTAGAGTACATATGTCTATACTAGGTAGTTGAGGCAATTGCTGAAATGCATGGTATCCCTTCCTAGGGTGCCAAGGGGGTGAGAAGTTCTTGGATGTGGTGGTAATTTGTATAAGTCAACAGATTTTTCTTAGCTTGCCGGTGTTACACACTTTCTAAGAATCAATGTTGGAAGTATTAAATTACTAGTAAACAGCGGATGAGTGTAAATAAAGTCAGATAGGGAGTGCGAAGCTCTTTAATCACTGAGGTCCTCAATCATTACGTAGTTGTACCCTTGTGTGTTGGCAGTACGTTTACGACATATTTAATAAGCAGTGTCCTTAGCAGAGTAATGATTGCATTAGAGTGTTTTCAATTCATCTGAAATCGTTCGTAACGCGGTCTTGTATGGTCTTTAAAATGGCCAACAGAATGACTTCTGAAAGAACTGTTATTCTGGTCTGACAGTTACTTCCAGACGCCCACAAGAGTAATCTTATCCAAGTGCTCTGCATATCTGCCAAAGCTTGCCAGACGATGACCCCGAAACGGCTTTCGCATCAATTCAGGGCCACTGCCTACAGACTCACTACGCCGTACCTCGGCGTTCTCCTGGTTGGCCTGCTTGGCTCATGTGGCAACTCCTCTTGGCTTCCTCTTGGGGGCTGCCTCTCGGAAGGCCGTGCAGCTCATCATCCCCGAAGGTGATTGGTTCATGGCTTGTCCTTCTTTGCGGCGCACAGGTAGTACTGTGGCGTGCTATTACACTTCACAGCCCTATGGTCCACATTTCCGTACCTCCAGCAGCTTCTGGCCCTGTCGCAACCTTCGCATTCTGCTGCCAATGTCCGTAACCATGACAAAGATAGCATCGGACAGCCTAGGTCTTCTTCCTTACTCTGCCATCTCCTCGCACATCTCTACATAAGCATTCAGGCTTCCGCTGAAGGCCCTCTTTGCCAAGCTGAGTTTGATTTTTCTAGACTTTCCGAAGCGTCTTAAAAGAGCATCCTTCACCTCTAAGTCCTCCGTTGTCATATCGAAGTCAAGGACGTCCACCTCAAAGCGGAAGGAACGAGCTCGCGCACGTTTTCCTCGCTCCCGACAACCTCCTCAATAGCGCAGGTCAGTTTCGCCCTGCCCCCTGCTTCAGCACCTACTTTTGTAAGGATCAACCTGACGAACATGATATCCATTTCTAATATGCAACCTGATTTTACATGGTTTATCCCGTTCTTTTCCTGGGATGAAGGCTGTATTTGTAGACCTAGTTCCACGGCCTTACGTTTTCACGACTACAACAGCTGCAAAGTATCCAAAGTTTGCACCTGTAACGTAGTTACGTCTGCGTTCAAGTGCATAGGAAAAACCTTGTACTTTAGGTGCCCTGTTAGTGCATGCTGATACTTCGTTATGTATACCTTTGGCATATAATTCTTTTGTGTTGGATCTACATCTTTGAATTCTAGAAAGCCACGACCGAAATTCCACTCAAGATGCTGCAGGTTTCAAAAAATTTCATGTTCATATTATACATCCGTGTTAATCTTTTTTTGGTTGCTGAATTGGTAAGGGTAAGTAAGACATGTGCAAGAGAAGGGATAGATTTTAGATTAACCTAGGAGTCGCGTCCTGCTTGTTGCACTCACACCGCTGCGACACGGGTGGCTGATCAATCTCTTTAGCTATCAGCCCAGGTGAAAAGCTTCATAAAGCCATCGTATATCATGATTCACACGTAAACACACAAACTAATTAATGAGCCCATAGAAAGATCCATACTCTTCAGCCAAAGCGCATTCACTAAATAAAGCTCTCCACAAGCCCCCATGCGTATCCTAAATCTTTTGTTTTAGGCGTCACTCTTTGTCTCACATTTCTTATAAATGATTTTCTCTTGTATTACTATGATTCTTGATATCTCTTTACTTGAGAATTTTTCCTATAAAATAGCTAAAATCCAGGAAGGCGTTTTTTTTGTTCTCGAGTAATTGAACGACGAGTAATCGGATGCTCCGCCGGAGCTGAGGCCGTGCGACCGTTCGCTAGTGGCTTCACGCCGGAGCACCTCGTGGAACACACTCATGCTAATTTATTGAGTTGGATAATATTATACGCTGTTACTGTAACTGCTCTCTGCATTTACGGGGTTGAGACAGTCATTGTCAAGTTACAAGTTACAATGCCTGCATTACACTTAGTGTAAAATTAACTGGGAAATATGCTTTGAAAATTGAATCTATTGAATAAGTCTAAAAGTGATGTTTTTGCCTATTTGGATGATTTATTTGAATATGAGATTAATGAATTTAGTTTTGTTGCACCTTTCTGTCTTACTTTTGGTTGACCTCTTAGAATTGCAGTTTTTTATCGTCTTCGTATGTCTGTTTGTTTTATTGGCTGCTTTCTTGGCGATTTAGTTCGTTTCAGGAGTCTTTTTTGCGGGTTTCTTTCGCTCTTTCTTTTTCCCCTTTTGGGAAGATGTCGTACTTGTCAGAGGATGAAAACTTCTTCTGCTGAAGTTTGCTGTCCTGAGTAGGAATGAAAGCGTGGTATTGTAGTGCACCATGAATCGTTACTGCTTGGTCAAATCGTCCTTTCAGAATCTTGATAGCTGAGGCGTGACTTTCTTTGTTGCTAAAGAAAATTACGGTTTCTTTGAAGTTACTCTTTGCCCACTGAGATAAGGCTTGAGGGGTGAGTATGTCATGTTTTAGAGAACATTGCAAGCTAGAACGAGCTGCGAGTCTCTTTATATTCGTCCCGATGCCATATCACATACACACACACACACACACACACACACACACTTTTGCCGTGGAATGTATCGTGGAAGTGCCATTCTGCTAGAATATCGAAATCATCACTGTTAAAAATGTTTTTGATTTTACAATACTTTACAATACAAATTGTCATGTAAAATTGCGAGCACTGTATTGTTACGCAAAATTGCAATAAATTCATTGTGAAATTACAATACAAGTATTGTAATTTCAGAATATATTTTTCTTCAAATATAGTTTAAACATTTCATGAATTATTACTGAAGTTACTTGAATGAAAATATCGTGAAATACCATTTGCTCAGTATGTTACTTGTTTCAAGAAGACAGTAGTACAGACAGTGGACGTTAGTAGGCAAATCATTAAGAAATTAAATAAGTCACATACCTAACCTGAAAACAATTTATCATGTAGGAAATTTTCACCTTTAGAATGCGTTTTTGGTATTTTTCACCTATTCGTCATACTTAATTCTTGATTTATGTATAATCAAACGCTGAGACGAGCGATTTTTTATTTTTAATAAAAATATAATGGAAACTATATATGCAGGAAATTCTTATTTTTCTCATAGCTCCGTGTTCAAGACATGTTTTGTGAAATTACATTACGTTTTGGTAAGAAACTTGCTATACATTTATTGTGAAATTACAATGGAAATTTTTAACAGTGATCTTTATGGGCTTGGAGATTAGCAAAGCTGCTTTTATTGTCAGAATGTTATCTTGCACTATCAGAGAAATAGTAGATTTTCTTCGGCTCGAAATGATTTTTTAGATAATCTACTACAATATTCTGATATTCATAAACAGCGTTTGTGTCATGAGCTATGTTAAGTTGTCGAATATCATCGCGATACTTATGTGTTTCATCTCTCTATCATCTTTAAAATAAATCAGGACAGTGAAGATTGTAGCTTGGTCGTTATTACAGTGGGATGATTGCACTGAATTCTGAGCTACGAAGGCATGATTTTCTGCAAAATCGAAGCAAATCAAAAACTCACCCGGCAATAAATTTTCCTTTGGGCTTATAAAAAACGAT
Source organism: Melikaiella ostensackeni (assembly GCA_032362435.1). Taxonomy (NCBI): domain Eukaryota; kingdom Metazoa; phylum Arthropoda; class Insecta; order Hymenoptera; family Cynipidae; genus Melikaiella; species Melikaiella ostensackeni. The sequence goes on along the minus strand of JAUMHM010086036.1, from coordinate 2,637 downwards.
GATCGCTCCTTTGAAACAAAAAGGTGTGTTTTTTATCTTAACAATCGTTCACATAAATCATCCAGGAATTCATCGTTACTTATCATCAAAGTCTGCAGAGTATACATGACGGTTTCTCTCCCAATTTTGAATCTTACTTTATCGATTCCATTTTCATTGTAAGCATTTGTCAAATTTTTATTCAAATTCGCAGTGCCTGGGCAGTTTTTACACTCTTCTAGATGAAAGGAACTTGAAGATTCAGGGCATACAATAGCATACAGACAATCGTGATAATTCTTCAACATCATGTCAGCATCCTCTGTCAAATGCTGAATATTGATCTCATTCAACAGTAACTTGACGTTCTCATGATGCACACAAACGCGCACATAATGAATACCACTGCTTGCTACTAGAACACAATGCTGAGGTCAAGGTTTTATGAGTTTTGGAATACTTATCACCTGGTCTTCATGTTCTGATGTAAATTGTGCATATAACTCATTGGGATTACATAGCAGAAGCCTTCTCTGAACATGTGAACGAGTTCTATCATCATTTTTTATCGACACAAAGTCTTTCATTCCTGGCATCATTCGCCTAATGTCATCGCGTTCATAAAAAACCTTTACAAGAGTTTCAGTTTCCAGGGGCAATGCTCTTCGTGTTTTTGGGTTCGGGAAGTAGTATAGCAACAGGGCTATCAGAACACTTACCGACAGTTACCGCAACTTACCGGCAGTAGACATTGCCGACAGCTGACATTACCCTCGGCCGGTAATGCAGATTCTTCACGTGGACTACACTGGTTGTCGACAGATTGTACCATCATCGCAAGTTACATAAGGTAGATATTACCCTCAATCGGTTATTAGAATTTAATACACAGAATTGTTCATTCAATCATATTTATTCAACAAAAATCTTGCAACCAGTTTTACAAAAGCACTTCATATTGGTTTGAAAAAATCTTCTAATCTACACAAATTCTTAACCTAGTTTCACAAAATGTATTTACTAATATATTATATTTATTCGACGTAATGTATGAATCTTTGCTTGACACTCAGGGCTTTGTAATGAATGGTTAGTATGGTAGTAGTGGTGGTGGTGGTGGAAGATGTGTTGGTGGTGGAGGATGTAGTTGTAGAGAATGTGTTGGTTGAGGACGTGGTGGTGTAGGGCGTGGTGGTGGTGGAGGATGTGGTGGTGGATGCGGTGGCGTAGGATGTGGTGGTGGAGGATATGGTGGTGGTAGATGTGGTGTTTATAGATAGAATTAAGGTCATTATTTTTCTTCTTCGTATTATCCTTATCTTTCCATCATTAAGCTCTCATTGTCGGTCCGCTAGTACATCGTCCTGAGGTAGGGATGATTTCCGTCACCGCCACCACCACAGTCACTGCCACCGTCAGCGTAGCAGGACTCGAAACAGGATCCATCACAATGGACATTGACATACTTAATACTATAATTGAAAGTTATTTTATAATCTTATATAAGAAAACACCTTATAAAACGGTTAGATTTTCTCAAACATGTGAAGCATGTACAATAGAAAATATTTCTTCTTTGCGCAGAGTCTGAATTTAAGTAGGGTAGTGAAGAGTGGGGACAGAAACGCAGGACTGGCTGCAATTGTTGTTAACCCAGATGATCAATCTCAAAATGCTTCTCCTTGAATCTAAATAAGTGATGTCCGAAGTGGTGATAGAGGAATTTGCTTTCACAGCTAGCGGATACCGCTACTCATTTCACAACATTTTGATCGTTTACTGGAAAGACTACACCCTCTACAAATGGGACTGAAAACAACTGTAGAGCATCTTTCCGAATGTACACTATGAGTTTTGTACCATGTTTCTTCATCATGTTTTATCTCACTTTCGATCGTTGGAAAACTTTGCTATTCTCATTTTTTAGAGACACCTGGAACCATAGCTTTCAAAACTCAAAAACTTCCCTTTGTCAAAACAAATTATATCGTTTTCCTCTTTTCAACTCAGATATTTCCCTGAGAATTCGCAAAATATTGAAAATTGAGGAGGAGGTGGATGGAACAGTTTACCGTTTGCTAGCCGCATGCGGCTTGGCAAATGGTGCCCATTTGCCTGCTTCTCAATTTTTCCAGTTAAAAAGAGGGGAATGGTTTAAATAATCTCGGAGAGTTTTTAGAATTGGAAAGAGGAAAATAGTTTGAAAATGCTTGGGAAAATTTCCAAGTTGAAACGAGGAAACGGTATAATATGATTGCACAGAGTGAGATTTTTGAAATTTAAACACTAGGGCTCCATATGTCTGTAAGAAAATAAGAATAGCAAAGATTTTTGATGATTGAAAGTAAGGTGAAATATGATGAAGAAACGTGGTACAAAATTGATAGTGTACATTTGAAGAGATGGTCTACAATTGTTTTCTGTCCCATCTGTTGAGGGAGTAGTTTTTCCAGTAAACGATCAAAATGTTGTAAAATAAATAGCGGTATCCGCTAGCTGTGAAAACAGATTCCTTCATCACCACTTCCGACATGACTTATTCAGATTCAATGAGAACCAGTTTGAGATTGATCATCTGGGTTAACAACAATTGCTGCTAGTCTTGCGTTTCTACCTCCACTCTTCACTACCCTACCTTAATTTAGAGGTATATATATA
>JAUMHM010086035.1:0-11207 GCA_032362435.1 Melikaiella ostensackeni | reverse complement strand
GCAGTCGCGGTTTATCTCAAATCAATATGTACTCATCTTTGGTACTAACATTTTGAATTTTGAATTTCATTGCTCTGCAGCTCCATCTATTGCTTAAATTTAATTGAATATTCTAACATTACTGACATTCGCCCCATTTTGACAAACACGCGCCTCTCATCTCAATCATAACACGCGCCCAAGTTTTTGCACTCTGAAAATAGTTGTCGTTGGACAAATCATGCTTTGAAGAAACAATGCTTTGGAAAAATCGATCCCTACTCTGTTCGATGTATATTCACGTAAGCGCGCGGACGTGCCGATTTCGTCTGACTTCCTACTGACTTCGCACGATGCTTCATTCATCTCTGCTGACTCGCTACAATTAATGACGACTCTTTTTTTATGATTTCTTCTGAAATACTGCGCATGTCCCAGTTTTTGAATTCCTATGCACATGTCACAAGGTTAGTTTGATTGTTGATAAATGTCAAAAAGAATCAATGCGCTAAGGTAAGTAAATATAATTGTTATTTCTCATATTTTGCAAATAATATTTGTAATTTGAAGCATCTTATTTAATATTTCTTGAAACAGTAAATTTGTTTTCAGAATTCTTGTGATTTTTTTTATTTTTCACGTAAGTTTGTAGATGTATTAAAATTTGTACGCGTATCAATTATTTAAACGGAAGGATTGGTTATGGCGCATGCTCATCCTCCAAATATTGAAAAACTCTCGGAGGTTAAAAAACGTAAGAAAAATAAAGTACATTCCAGAAAAGTTGAGAAGAGAAAATGTAAAAATTTTTGTGCTGAATCTTAAAGATAAGGTAATCTTAAAGAAAGTAGGAGAATGCATTTCAACCACGAATATGAGCTTACAGTGCGGAGGTGATCCGAACATCGTGCGTAGATAGAGGAGAAATGAGCCTAAAGTTCTCAAGCGCAAGGAAAATAGGCCTCAATGCAAACGACTGCTAATAACTGAAAATTGGAGGATGCATAAAGCTTTGTATATGTCGTTTAGAAATATGAAATCAAGAGGAATACCAGTGCCGAGAGCAATTTTAAATGGTATTTCAGTTCAACAAGTGTTAATTGTACAATAGTGACGTTAACATGTGTTTCGCTTTCATTATAACCTTTAGAAAAAGGTCTCGAATTGCACAAAGAGTTAGGAGACACAGAAGATGTTAACGCGAGCGAAGTATAGATAAGTTTTTGGAAATCAAGATATGTAATTCGTCAACTGACTGTGTCGGTTAAAAAGCTTTCAACATATGTAAAGGCTGCGGACGAGTATAAAGACGAAAATTCCGAAATAATCAGAAAATAAAATTTACTGCCGTGCCAAATAGTTAATGGATATGAGACAGCAGCATACTTTAAAATGTTGCCTGAAAAAACACTGGCTAGTGGACTTACCCTATAGTAAAGTTAAGGAAATACTCATAATATTTATAACTTCGGTAAATTACTGTTTTAACGGAGCATACATTTTTTTTCTTTATTTCCTCGATCCTACAATCTATAATCATAGAGATTATCTCTGCAGTGGGCGGCATTTCGGTGAAAACATCTTCGTCCCACTCTAACCACGAGTCTGTTTGATTCTTGATTCCCTTGGATATCTTTGTAGTCGTGGCTTTTGCGAAATGCCACACGGATTTCTCGCTTACGTCTAGGAATAGTAGATTCTTTTGCTTGAACTTTAACTAAATCAAGAACTTCTTCGTGAGGGAGTCCCATGGAAATAGATTGCAGCTTTGAAAACTGAGTCTTACAGAGCAGAGGCTTCCAACGCCTAGCGATGTTACTTGACGACACATAATGCCAAGCTTTACTTAACCAATAAGTAGCATCTTTTGTTGTAACAACTTTCATTGATTCGATTACGTTGAACCCATTTTCTTGAAGGAATAATGCTTTCTGAAGTGAGTTTCTATCTTGGAGAAACTCTTTCATTGGGTGAAAAGTTCTCTCGATACCAGGTTTCGAAAATGACAGAGATCATCCATTTATTCTTTCGATTTTTATAAACGGCTGAAAGATCGTGTAGAACAATATTTTTCGAAGCTCTGGGTTCAACTGACTTCCCAATCACTAGCAAAGGGAATTTTAAACTGCCACCAGCATTACTACAGACGATTGTAGTAATTCTTTCTTTGTTCTGCTTTAATCCTGCTGCACCCACTTCATCACCATCAGCCAGTGTTCTTTCAGGCAAAATTTTGAAGTATACTGCTATTTAGTCTTCATTATCTATCTGGCACGGCAGTAAATTTTCTCCTTCAATTACTTCGGAAATTTCGTTCTCGTACTCTTCGGTAGCCTTCACATTTGCTGAAAGCTTTCTACCCGATACAGTGAGTTGACGAATTCCATATCTTGATTTCCAAAGACTTAACCATCCTTTGTTCGCGTTAAAATTTTTTGCGCCTCTTAATTCTTTGTACAATTCAAGAGCTTTTTCTAAAGGCTGTAATGAAAACAAATCGTATGTCACCATTATACAAATTAAGTTGTTGAAAATAATCTCCTATTTAAAATTGCTCCCGACGTTGGTATTTCACTCAATTTCATATTTCTAAACGACATATACAAAGCTTTATGCATCCTTCAGTTTTCAGTTATTTGCAGTCGTTTGCATTGAGCCCTATTGTCCTCCCACTTTAGAATTTTTGAATCATTTCTCTTTCATCTATAGCTGGAGCTCAGATCACCTCCATATTGTAAGCTGATATTCGTGGTTGAAATGCCTTCTTCTATTTTCTTTAAGATTGCTAGTTTTGTTTCAGCCCTAAAATTTTTATATTTTTTCTTTTCAGATTTTTTGGAATGTACTTTATTCTTGTTACGTTTTTTAACCTCCGTGGGTTTTGTAATATTTCAAGGATGAGGATGCTCCATAACCAATCCTTCTGTTTGAATAATTAATACACGTATAAAATTTAATATATCTTCAAACTTATGTGAAAAAATTAAAAAGTGATAAAAGTTCTGAAAATAAATTTATTGCCTCAAAAAGTATTTATTTAGATGTTATAAATTATAAATGTTATTTGCAGAATAGGAAAAATAACAATTATATTTACTAACCTCAGTTCATTGAGTCTTTTAGCCATTCATTAAAAATGAACTAACCTTGTGTCATGTGCATAGGAATTCAAAAACTGAGACATACGTAGTATTTTACAAGCAATGAGTGAAACACACATCTATTCAACGAAAACTTATTACCTGGTCCAAAGTTACAGGTAGATTTATTGCCACAACAACCCATGAGTATCTTAGGTTTATCGTGGGAGCCTAACAAGGATTCATTACTCAATCTCCCAAAGCAATTTTTCCCTCGACAGGGAGCCTCTCCCTTAGCTAGCGGGATCATAGTGGGATGATCCTCGCCGTTCCGAAAAAAATGGGATTCATATTGCTCAGATCTTCATAATCTTCAGAAAATATCCATTCTAAGATGAACGCATATGATCATTGATAAAAGTGATATTAAAATTTACGGATTTGCCGATGGCTCACAACAAGCATACGCTGCATTCATATATTTACGCGTATCGTAAGATGGTCAAACATTCAATACATTAATATATTTGAAAAACCGAGCTGCTCCTATCAAGCCAGTCACAATTTCACGTTTAGAATTGTGTGTTGCTCTATTGCTTGCTCGTGCTGTTGAATAACTTCAACAAGCTTTAAAGATGGAATCTGTAGAAGTCTATGCATGGGCAGACTCAACCGTAGTCCTTGCATGGCTACAGCAACCACCAGCTCGCTGGAAAAGCTTCGTATCTAATCGCGTTGCCGACATTTGGACTTATTTACCAAATGCAATATGACAACATGATAATCCTGCCGATTTTCGATTAAGAGGCAGAGATCCATCTGAGCTTCAAGAATATCAATGAGGATTAAAAACTTAGATTCTGATACAGCTAGCTCAGAAGCTCGTTCAAAAACGACTGTACATAATACTATAACAGTGAAACCTTCATTGCATCCATGTTCAAAATAATTGTCATGTCCCAAACTCATACGGATCACAGTTAAATGCCTTCGTTTTATTCGTTCAGTACAAATAAAACTCAAGGCAAAAATGATTTGAAATCTAACAAGGTTTTCGGAAGCTTTAACTAAAAAGCTTCCTAATATCTCGGTTCAAGACACCGATTATGTGCCTAGGGCTCGTGAACATGCAATCACTAAAATGATAGTCATGCACATTCGTAATCATTGCACGGTGGTACTCAATTAACCACTCGAATTCTTCTTCAAGAGTTTTGGATTCTCAAAGCTCGATCTTCAATCAGGAAACGCATTTGAGATTGTGTAAAATGTGCTCCTTGCTGGACCCATCAATGTACGACTTCATACAGGACGTAAAAGTTCAAGTATAAAAGCTTACGTTTGTATATTTATATGCTAATCTAAACGCGCTATTCTAATTGAATTAGTATCATATTACTCTTCAAACGCCTTCATAGCAACACTACGATGTTTTGCTGATCATAGATCGTACCCAAAAGTTATGTACAGTGACTATGGGACAACTTTTCAAGGTTCTGATGAAGAATTTGAAAGAAATCTTCATAAAGTACCCCCTGATCCCAAACTTCATGATACATCCGCTATAAATGCCAATGCCACCTATTTTGGAGGCATCTGAGAAGCGGGTGTAAAGAATTGTAAACATCATCTTTGCCGTATAATGAGGTACGAAAAACTCATATTTGAAGAGCTCAACACTCTACTTTGTCAAATCGAAGCATGCTTAAATTCGCGACCCTTAATGTCTCTCAATTCTGACCCAAATGATCTTACACTAGGGTAGTCCAAATTTTTTATTTTATTTTCATGGTTCACATTGTTGGCAGATGTTATCTGACGCGAGGAGGACAATACAGAAGAGGGAGGGATGGGTCAGGGAGAATCAACAGTTTTTGCTGACCCATCGCGCCTCTTCAGCGATCGCCCTGTTTCTGTTAAAAATCCGCCCGAGTCCGAAGAGGTTGAGATTTTTTGGAGTGAGAATTACGAAATTCGACATCCCTTGTATGAAGGCACTGAGAACATCATCCGTTTCAAGGAGCTGTGCGACAACCTCATAACGTCTGAGGAAGAATGTCCACTAATCACTGCCGAAGATGTGAAGAAAGCACTTCGGGGTACGAAGAACGTCTCCGCTGTCGGAACAGTTGGCCAATACTAGTCTGAATACGCTGTAAAAGGTCTTTACAGCTACCCTGAATGACAGGATTGTTCGGATCATTGGAACTGTGTCCAGTAGGATGCGTAAACAGATTGATCCTCTTTGGTAAACCAGATTTTCTATCTCATGTGGAAAACATCGTGTGACAACTAATAGCATCACCTTCCAGAGGGGCATCTCTCAGGGTGACATCATGAACCCTCTCCTCTCTTGCATAACACTTCTGCCACTATCTATCGCACTACGAAATTCTCGTGGGTACCTCTGCGGCGATCCTCATTATCGAGAGCATAAGGTCGCTTATGTGTTTTATATGGATGTCCTGAAGATCTGTGCTTCTGAAGCCGAGCACAGAGGATTTTATTTTCGCGTACCAGGACAGTGTTCTTTGCACCTTAGTATACAGTAGCCGCATTTTGCGTCAAGAGGATCTCAGCGATAGGTGCAGAGCGTTTCATGCATGTTCTAAACATTTTGAACACACACTATCCTAGGGTGTCCCACTCACGCAGGAACAACTTATATCCACAGACACAATGCGGCCCTAGGAGTGCTTTACTACCATCTTTCTTGCTCTCCTGGTGTTGGCCGCGATCATGTCCTGCCGAACATATTGGCAGCCTGGTTTCTTTTTTACCCCACCATCTACGCACAGGGCTGCAGCCAAGTGCATAATGGGGAAACCTACAACTTAAGATGGGATCTGAACCACCAGAATCTCGGTAAAAGTGCGTAGAAATATTTTCAGAGGTTTCGGGTCAGGGATCGAACCCCGGACCTTTAACGTGAAGTCAGACCGCTTGGCAGTGTAATGAACCGAGGCTTCATTATTTTTATTAGCCCATCCCCAACAGGTACTCATAAAGCGGTACTTCGCTACTAAACACGGTAGCGAACGTGGTAAGTGTTTAGTTGAATTGGCCTAGAGCTTGAACAAGCCTTCACCTTAGTGAGAAAAGTAGTGATCTCCTTGAACGTAAGAGAACAAAATTGAATGGTGCCGCCTAGTCCCTCAATTTCCCATAAGAATAACATAAGGAAAACCCCCATATCTACAAATATGAGACTGAAAGGCGTAATTTTCAATGAAACGAGTGCAAATTACAGGGATTTCTCAAAATCACTTCCCCGAATGTGACACATTTGCATTGATTTCTTACCTTGACCTCCCCATCCGCTGTATGTCCCAGAAACCACCCTCTAAACTAAGATCAAATATTTTATGGTATATTGGTCGTAAATATTACTGTTAACCTGCCACTTAATTTCATAAATCAAATTATCTAGAGTCAAAATGTAATATTTTTAGGATTGTCCAAGATCTTTCTTTGAGAACTATTGCCAGCTAATGGTAAACGATCATTTTCATTAGAGATTGTCCGGGTCAGTGATATTGAGGGATAGAAATCGTCAAAACGTTACTAAATGAATGAAATACTGGTGTGGGACAGCGAGGGAATAACGTATTGTCATTTTAAAGTTAATTCAATAAAAATGCTGGTTTATATAAAGGAAAAATGAACCGATATTCGAATAGGCTAGTCGAGATTCCACTAATTTACTTTGATTATAATCTAATTCAAATGAATCCAACCATAATCTGAGTTTCAATCCGTGAGTCAATGCGTGCACGTCAGTTTTCATATACAAAAAAATCTGCCCGCTGTGCGAGCACATTCTCATCGCGCGCTGTGCGCGTGACTCGCTTCGCTCGCAAGTTTGAGCGCGCCTAGGGTGCGCGTCTGTCAGATCTCGCGCTTCGCGCTCTATAATGTATTTACCTCGTGCTATGCACTCGGTCTACCAGTATGTATTTCACCCATATTTGTGCAGAGACCTTTTAAAAATGAAGGCTCAACCATGGATAACTATAATTTAGTGATTGTGAATTCTTTTTTGTTAAAGCTCTTCGACTCTAACGAAAACATTCTCATCATGTATCTTGCGCTTCGCACTCGATTAAAGTATGTATGATACGCAAAATTTTCTATATTATGATGAACTTTATTATAATAAATTTATGTTATATTAATTCCTGAACCTTAATTTGTTTTGTTAATTATGAGTATGTTTATCACCTAACAAATTAGATTAGTGTATTTATTTTATTTCTGAAATTTTGAAATTCGATAAAAGTAAAGGTTAATTAATTAACTGGACTCCGGTTTGAGGTGGAAAATTTTTCCGTTGAACATTTTATTGTGACTTTTTTGGTTAAGATTTTGTCATTTAACAATTTGTTGTATTTCGTGTCGTTTTTTTCAAAAATCAATTTTTATTATTTATAATGGTATTGTTCACGATCAAAGTAAAAACTATGCATTTCATTAAAAAAAGGTGTAAAGAAAATTTGTTGATCATTTTGATATAAACAATTTTACGTGGTGACATTTCTTCGAATCTTTCATAGTTTGACCGGAAAATAGAATTTTTTATTTTTAATCTCATTTTTCATGATTAAAGCCATGTTATACATAAGTCTCGTGACCTAAATTATCGATTTTTATCTTGTAACAACTCCCGTCCACACCAAATGAGATATCGAGTTGAAATTTTGGGAAAAGCTTCAGGAAATAATAACCTACGTTTGTATACAATATTCGACTTGAAATTGAGAAAAAAAATTTCTTGGAGAAATTGAAACTGGAGAAATATCGGCATTTTTTGTGCAACAACTCATGTCCACACAAAATGAGATATCGAGTTGAAACTTGAGGGAAATCATCAGGAAACAGTAGCCTGCGTTTGTATACAACATTTGGCTCGAAATGTTGAAGAAAAAATGTAGTAAATGAATAAATTCACAGAAAAATCGACCGCGCTGTAGAACTCTGTAACCAATTTTCAACGTTTCCAATGAAGAATTTTTGAGGATATGGCTCACATGTCTTGAGGAAAATAACGCAAACATCTGGTGCAAAAAGTAGACATGATAATATTTGCTCGTTCGTTGCAAATGAACAAATTGATATTTGTTATAACCACGGTGTCAGCAAACCCGAGCGTGGCCTGCCGCGTGTCATTGTCGAGAACTTTAATTACGCAGACAGTGGTAATGCAGATCGCTTAATTTCGACATTTTTCTCCGCTAACCTTGTTCTGCAAGAAATAACTTTGATTGTAGGTAAAATATCTCTCTGATACTCAGGAAAAAGCGAAAAGGGATAAGAATCTACGTTGTGTACTTCATTTGGGCCAAACTTGCAAAAAAAAATTCCGAAGAAAATATCGGAATTTTTTGTGCAACAACTCATGTCCACATAAAAAGAGATATCGAGTTGAAAGTTTAAGAAGAGCATCAGGAAAAAATAAACTACGATTGTATACCACATTTAGCTCGAAAATTTAAAATCAATTTCAATCTTCCTTCTATCCTCTTTGTCTTGCGTATCAGTTAAAAAATTTGTCCTAATTAATTTTCTTGACAAAGAAATTATAATATATTTAATACAAATTAACAGCTTATTAGGTAGCAGCTTTAATATAATAAACTATTATTTAATGAAGTGTTAATAACAATAATAATCTTTAAATGCACTCCTTCACCTTATCCACATTGAAACTCCATTGTTTGCGCTCGATTTTCGCGTGTTCTTTGTCTCGCGACTTTTTTTTATCATATCAATGTTAACGACTTAACGACTTAGTTTCATGATCCTAATTTCAGAATGCTTCAATCTTCAAAAGTACTTTGGAATTGTTTAATTTTCAACACTTAACGTATGATATTCAATTTTTTTTAAATGAATAAACATTAAAGGTTCACATTATTAATTTTCTTCAATTTTGAACTGTGAAAGTGACAGTGATTTTTTCCTGGTAAGAAATTACAATTTTTCATTTTTAGTAAACAAATCTGCCCATTCACTTGTAATGTCACTTGAAACTGCATGAAATGATACTTATTAATAACATATTCATCATGCTAAAAATTTCAATTTAGAATTGTAGCTTTGAAGGCGCAATTCTAAAATTCATACATTTCGTGAAATTCTGCCTTGAATGATATATACTTCTAAGAGACAATTTTTGGACACCTCATATGTGTGATATTTATTTTTCTCATGAAGCTCAATTAATAATTGAGTCAGTAAAAAAATGTATTGTCATAAAATAATTAAATCACTCAATTGAAATATCTTTTCTTGAATTCGCATTCGAATTTCCAAATTATGTTAAAATTGCGATGTATTCTGAATAGTTATGTATATACATGATAATATAACTGAGAAAATTTTATTCTCATTTTTTCTGGATGCTGCCAACTTCTTCTTCTTCGAAATAAAATATTCTCCGAAGAAATATTTACTAATGAAATGATGCCGAGTTGTTTATTTATTATTTTAGTAAGCATTGCTACTTTCTAATTGTCTTTACAATTTGTAAGGATTTTGTGGCTAAAGTGAATTAGTAACAATTTTTACTATGAACTACCATTTTTATGCTGACGATTAGTAGATATGTTTTGAAACAATATTAGTAAACAACTTGGCTTTCTGGAATTAGTATAATTTTTTTCTAATTTTAAATTTCATAACTTACAATTGAAAGTGAATGAGATTAACTTACCCGTACATTTTTTCATTAAAACTGAATGACTTCCTATGAAAAACTCCCTGAATTTGAAAGTTTCCAAATTAACAGCTTTCAAAATTAAACAATCTGTTTCAAATTCGCAGTGCGTGAATATTTCCGAACTGTAAAATATTGATAGCCACAAATTGAGGGGCCAGATTCTTTAACCGCTTATAAATTTTTCTCGCTGAACGGCGTTGGCCCCTGGACACTTTCCAAACAAGTTTCGAATTTTGATTTTTGCAGTACGTATTTGTGTAGAAAATTTAATTTTGCATCTTTTTTCTATGGACAACAAGTTGCAGGTTTTGCCTGAGAGTCGAGCGAATTTTGAGCAACAAAAAACTCCCAGCGGAAAAGTTGTTCAAAAAGATATAAGTCTGTTTTCTACGAAAAAAAATTATTCGAAATAATTCATCATTAAAAAGTTACGAAGGTTCCATTTCAGCCGCGCTGTCCGTTTCTTTTCACGCATGTACCAACTTCACGCGTTCACGTGGAAATGCAATCTCGCTCAAGACGATGTATTATTTGTCGGTTGATTTAGAAGCAATCTATTCAGATTATTCCATTTTTCAAAAATAAAAAGGTAATAATCCAAATCAGTAACACATTTCTAAAAAACTATTCACGTTCTCAAATTTTTAAAATATATTTAAGTAAAATAGTAAATTGGTAATTTTTTTTTTGGTAAATTGAGTTAATCATTAATAACCTCAATTGAAAGAAATCTTAAGTATTCATAGGATAGCAGATTGGAAGCAATCTTTGCTTAATGTCTCTCTTTCAAAATTTCTCAAACATCGAAATAAAATCTATTTTCTTATGAAAATTTTCTGTGTACTGAAGAAGAACACCCAAAAAGTTCACAATTCAAAAATAGACTTTGAGACTACCTGTTTTTTCTGCTCATTATAGACAAATGTACAATAAATGTACACAACAGGAAGAAAAAAGAGGGAGAAAAAAGAGAGAGTCAACCAAAACCATCCTCGCACTCTTTTCTCCGCCCTTTTTATACTACTGGGGACCAACATGTTTCGAAGCTAATTTAGACTTCCCGATCAGGGGTAATTATAGGTTAACTACAGTTATGGATAATGAAACATATATTAATTGTGTTTATGTGCATGGCAGCTTCTCTTTGTAACCGAAATAAAATATATTTATTGAATTAATTGATATTCTCATTAAAAATTACTTTGTTATCTGTTTTTGTTAAAGTCAAAACATATTTTCTTATAAATATGAAATATCTGTTTTGGAAGAACCGTGAAACTTGCATTCTATCAATAATTTCTTCTGTAATGCATCCAATCTAAATTCTTACTAACTGAATGATACTAATGAGATAAATTATTAAATGACATCTTTGCTGGTTTTTTGAAAGACATCGTTTTTTTATTGACCCAAAGTATATAAAATTGTAA
>JAUMHM010086034.1:0-11208 GCA_032362435.1 Melikaiella ostensackeni | reverse complement strand
CATTTCTGACGTAAGTTTCCTCTTTCTAATTGTTTTTTAAAAATATGCTTCTTTGAACCAGTTATACTGTTAATATTACTTTCCATACTATTCCGTGAATTCTTTTGAAAATTTTGTAAAGCCCTTAAATTCTTTTAAATCATGTAAAAATACTTTGAAACCCTTTGAATACAATGGATATCGTACATAATCTCTTGAAATCCTTTTGAAACGATTGAGATCTCTGGAAATCCCCTGAGAATCTTTAAAAACTGAAACAATTTCTTCAAATTCTTTGAGATTCAATGAAATCGCTTAAAATATTCAAGATCCCATCAAAATTCCTTCTAATCCTTTAAAATCCGTGGAAATACCTTAAAATCTCTAAGTATCGGTTATAATCCTTGGATTTTCGTGAAATATTTCGAAATATTACGAGATATCTTAAAATATTTGAGATCCCTTTAGAATCTTTATAATCTTTTAAGGGTTCATTCTACTATCTCGCCAAAAAAAAGTGATTTTCAAAAAAAAATTTTGCTCATCAACTACTCCATATAATCAAATGAAATTTTTAGCGTTTATTTATGGAATCTCAAAGTTTGAAAATTTTTTTTTTACATACAATCATTATTTAGTTTAGGTTTTATTCAACAGGAAACAAAGTGCCTAAAATATCCACTGCGCGCATGATTCCTCAAAAAGTTTTCAACTGATTACTTTCAAATTTTCTACGTTTATTCTAAACATGAATATCTAGAAAGTGACGAAGCGGTTTTCAAAATTTTCAATTTTATCATAGTTAAATTAACAAAAAAAGAGCAAAAAACACGATTTTTGGAAATTTTTTGTTTAAACTGTCGCCATTTTGTTATTTTGCAAAATAAAAGAAATCTGCTTTGTCACTTTGTAAAAATTTATGTTTTAAATAAACGTAGAGAATTTAAAAGTAATCGGTTGAAAACTTTTAGAGGAGTCATGCATGCAATGAACATTTTAGACACTTTGTTTACTATTAAATAATACCTGAACTAGATAATAATTTTATGTGAAAAATTTGTTTTTGTAATCTTTAAGACAGCATAAATGAACCCTAAAATTTTTATTCAATTACATAGAGGAGTTGTTGAGAAAAAAATTCTTGAATATCATCTTTTTTTTTGCCGGGATAGTAGAATGACTACTTGAATCGGAATCTTCTCCAATCTCTTGAAATCCCGACAAATATTTTAAAACCTTTTGAAAGTTATTAAGATTACTCTAAGTCCCTTAAAATCCTTTATAATATTCGCAAATTCTTTGAAATGTTGTGACTGGTCTCAGGAATAATGTAGGTCACATCCCTACTTCCTTCCAACATCCCGTGGGGGCAGAAAGGCACCCCTGTGACTAGTGACAGAAATAATGTAGGTCACATCCCAACCCCTTACCAACATCTCGTGGAAGGCGAGGAGGCATCCCTGTGACTGTTTATAGAAATAATGTAGGTCACATCCGTTCTCAACACTTCCCTTACCAAAATCTTGTGGGGGCGTAAAGGCACCCCTGTGACTGGTCACAGAAATAATGTACGTCACATTCCTACCCCTTTCCAACATATCGTGGAAGGCGAGGAGGCATCCCTGTGACTGTTTACAGAAATAATGTAGGTCACATCCGTTTCAAATATATCCCTTTCCAAAATCTTGTGGGGGCCTGAAAGCACCCCTGTGACTGGTCACAGAAATAATGTAGATTACATCCCTACCCCCTTCCAACGTCTCTACTGGGGCAGAAAAGCACCCTGTGATTAGTCACAGAAATAATTTAGGTCACAGCCCTTTCCAACACATCCCTTCCCAGCATTTTGCGGGGGAGGGGAAGACATCACTGCGACTGGTCACAGAAATAATGTAGGTCACATCTCTACCCGTCTTCAACATCTCGTGGGGGCGGGAGATTACCCCTGTAACTGGTCACAGAAACCCTGTAGGTTACATCTCTACTTCTTTCCAATATCTCGTGGGGGGATGCTACCTCTGTGACTGTTCACAGAAATAATGTAGGTCACATCCCTACTTTTTTCCAGCGTCTCGGGGGGAGTCACCATTGTGACTGGTCACAGAAATAATGTAGATGACATTCCTACCCCTTTCCAAGCGTCTTTTCCAGCGTCTCGGAGGGAGTCACCCCTGTGACTGGTCACAGAAATCATGTAGATCACATTCCTACCCCTTTCAAACGTCTCTTCTGGGGCTGGAAGGTACCCTGTGACTAGTCACAGGAATAATTTAGGTCACATCCCTTTCAAACACATCCCTTCCCAGCATCTTGTGGGGACAAGAAGGCACCCCCGTGACTAGTGACAGAAATAATGTAGGTCACATCCCTACCCCTTTTCAACATCTCGTGGGGGGTGGGGAGGCACCCTTGTGACTGGTCACAGAAATAATGTAGGTGACATGCCTACCTCTTTCCAACATCTCGTGGGCGAAGGCACTCTTGTGACTGGTCACAGAAATAATTTGAATCACACTGCCAGTCATTTTTTAGGATCATTTCAGGATCCCGCCTCACATGAATTTCCTTAGAGAAAATTTTTTTGAAACCTGTAAAAAAATGTTTGTACAGGTAATTTTTTTCCTACCGGTACCAGTTTCGGATATACTTCCGAAAAGCGCATACCTGCGATTAATATGAAACTCCGTATACTTACGTATTTTGATGCGCTGATTACGATAATGATAGTGAAAACTTGCGCAAACTCCATTTTCATGGTTAAAACCATAAAAAAACTCATGAAAATCATGGTTTTTTCGTTTATCTTGGTAAATAATTGAAAATGTGAAAAAATGTTCTATATACAAGTTGTAGATGTTTTAAAAATACATATTTTATGTGCAATACATTTTTACTCTGCGATGTTACGTTTTGAGAAAATAGACTTAAATGATATAAAAAATTCCTGGAAGGCTGAATACGCGATCGTAAAATGTTTAGGAGAAGCGAAACTTTCGAGAGCGGACATTGGTGGGAGAGGGATAGCCAATATCTCAGAAATGCTCTACATTGTGTAGCGATGTTATTCAAATAGTATGAAAAAAATTCCCGGAAAGCTAGTTGGTAAGGGGAAAGGATGTGACCTACATTATTTATGCGACTAGTCACAGGGGTGACTTCCCACCCCCCAGGAGACGTTGAAAAAGGGGAAGGTATGTGACCTATATTATTTCTGCGACTAGTCACAGGGGCGTTTCACCACCACGAGATGTTGGAAAGGAGCAGAAATGTGACCTACATTCTTTCTGTGACCAGTAACAGGGGTGTCTTCCTCCTCCCCCTGCGAGACGTTGGAAAGGGGTAGGGATGTGACCTACATTCATTCTGTGACCAGTCAAAGGGGAGCCTTTTGCCCACGACAGGTTTGAAATGGGTAGGGATGTGACCTAATTTATTTCTGTGACCAGTCACAGGGATGCCCCCCACACACGAGACGTTGAAAAGGCTTAGGGATGTGATATACATTAATTCGGTGACCATTCACAGGATTGCTACAAATTATATTTCAAGCAATTCTATACACCTTGTACCAACATTTTCCTACTTTCCTTGAAAAGTATTGGTTTTTCAGAAAAAGTTTATGATATATAAAATATGTATTTTGAGTAGATCTACAACTTTTGCTCAAAGCTTTTTGAATTGTTTTCATTATTTACTGAGATAAACGCAAAAAACTATGTTTTTCATGGGTTTTTCATGGTTTTCACCAAGAAAATTGAATTTTCGCCTATTTTCACTATTATATTCACGATCAACGCGTCAAAATATATAGGTATACGGAGTTTTAAATTAATCGGAAGTATGTGCTTTTCGGAAGTACACCCCCGGTTTTGTATACACAACCTAATTTAAACACTACCTTACATTCAAGTTATTCAGCAGAAATGTTATCTCTCTCGTGTGGAGTCATGAAGAAGATAAGAGATATAGTTTTCATCGCTACCGATAAGTTTGATACGTCTGCTCCGGGCTAGAATTGGTTGAAAGCAATGGTTCGTTACAAACGTTCTCCTTCGGCTATACAGTGTTATATTCTAGTAGGGACTGAGGATAATTTGCAATGACAGCCCCCTTCTAACCTGGGGCAATTCTCATTCCCTGAGGATATTCTTCTTCCCTATTCTAACGTAGCTCCTGGCATACTGAATGGAGAGAAGTGGAGACCACCGGAGGGCTAATTACACTGAGGGCTCCCTTTAACGTTCCCCATTTGAATAAGAAGCTTTAGACAGGCTTACTCAAAGTCCATATTAATGCTCCCGCAAAAGTTTATGCGTGTTGGTGTCAAATGTATATTTAGACTTGGTAGCAACTTGCACAAAATACTGATTTGGATTATCTGATCACTTAGGGAAATTAAATTTATACATATATACCTTAACTTGAGACACTTAAAATATATAGCATGATGCACGCCTTTAAAACATTATACAATACTTGAATAATTGAAATTAAAATCCATCTGTTAATGGTTAAATTGTAGTTGCTTAAGAAAATTTCGATGGAAATTTTAAAATGGGTGTCTTCCTATTTTCAAATTTTCGTATCACTATTTTTCAGAAGTTATACGCGCATATGCTTAAGCATCCGTTCATCTAGTTTGATGATTGTAATTACTTAAAATTCAAAAATCAGAATACGTATATACAGTACTTTTGGAAAATGGGAACATTCAAAGCTAAAAAGTGACCAAAATTGAATTATGAGCAGACAAAAAAAGCCATAATGTTAATAAAAATACTTATCTGCTTGAAATTTTCAATATAAATATCCATTTTTATTTTCTCGGCTTAGATTTTACAGTTTAAATGAAATTTGATTACTAAATTCGAATACCAAGGTCACAATTACTAGAATACATTTTAGAACGAGTGACGTTTAGACAAATTTTCGAGATAATTTCTTTCGAAGGAAGTTGAGTTTTCAACAAAAGAGTTTGTTTTTGAACAAGAAAGATGAACTTTCAACAAATGAAGATGACTTTTCTACCACAAAAGATGAATTCTTCATCCAAAAGGATGAATTTCTAACAAAACAGTTGAATTTACACCGAAAAAAATTACTTAAACAAAATAGTTGAAGTTTTGAGCTAAAAAGATGAATTTTCAACAAAGAAGAATAATTTTCTACCAAAAGACGAATTTTCAACAAAATAACTCAATCCTCAACCAAATAGATTAATTTTCAACAAAGCAGCTTAATTTCCTACCCAAAAAGATGAATTTTCTAAACAGTTGATTTTTTCACCAAAAAAGATGACTTTAACAAAATAGTTGAATTTTTAACCGAATAGTTTAATGTTCAATCTACAAAAATGAATTTTCAATCAAATGGTCGAATTTTCAAGCAAAAAAAAGATTAGAATTCAACTAAAAACACTTGAATTTTCAAACCAATAAGGCGAATTTTTTGGAAGACAGTTGAATTTTCAACGCGAAAAGTTGAATTTCCAACAAAAAAGTTCATTTCTAGCCAAGAAATGTGAACTTTCAAACCTAAAATATGAATTTCCAGTAAAAGAGTTGAATTCCCACCAAAAAAGATCACTCAACGAAAATAGTTTCACCCAAAAACCGTATAGTTAAATTTTCAGTTTAGAAAAATACTTTTAAACACACAAAAAAACGAATTTTCAACCAGTTGAATTCGATGAAAAAAGACGAACTTTTAACAAAATAATTCAATCCTCAACCAAATAGATAAATTTTCAACAAAGAAGCTTAATTTCCTACAGAAAGAGATGAATTTTCCATACACTTGAATTTTTCATCAAAAAAGATATCTTTAACAAAATAGTTGAATTTTTATCCAAATAGTTGAATGTTCAATCTGCAAAGATGCATTTTCAATCAAAAGGTCGAATTTTCAATCAAAAAAAGATTAAAATTCAACTAAAAACAGTTGAATTTTCAACAGGAAAAGTTGAATTTTCAACAAAGAAGTTTATTACTAACCAAGAAATATGAATTTTCAACCTGAAATGACAAATTTCTAGCAAGACAGTTGAATTCTCAGCGAGAAAGATTACTGGAACAAAATAGTAGAATTTTTGACCTACAAAGATGAATTTTCAACAAAGAAGACTAACTTTCTACCAAAAGACGAATTTTTAACAAGATTCATGAATTTTCAACTAAAAAACATGAGTTTCGCCGGAAAACCGAATAGTTAAATTTTCAGATTAAAAAAATACTTTTCAACACACAAAAAAACGAATTTTCAAACAGTCGAGTTCATTGAAAAAAGACGAATTTTTAACAGAATAGTTGAATCTTCAAGCAACTAGATTATTTTTCAACAAAATACATAAATTTTCTAAGCAGTTGAATTTTTCACCAAAAAAGATGTCTTTGACAAAAAAGTTGAATTTTCAACTAAATAGCTAAATTTTTTACCTACAAAGACGAATGTTCAACAAATAAGATTAATTTTTCTACCAAAAAACGAATTTTCAGCTATATACATAAATTTTCAAAAAAACAGTTGAATTTCCAACTAAAAAACATCAGTTTTTAACGAAAAATATGATTTTTCAGCAGAATAGTTCAATTCTTGAACCAAACAGATTAATTTTCAACCAAGATTAACTTTTCACTAAAAAAAAAACAGAAATTAACCAAATAGATCAATTTACAACGAGAAAAGATTAATTTTCAATTAAGAATATCAATTTTCAACAAAAAATGGAATGGTGATATTTTCAGATGAAATAATTAATTCACAAACAAAAAAAAACTAATTAACAAAATAGTTGAATTTTCATCCAAAGAGATGAGGTTTCAACTGAAATGATGAATCTTCAACAAAAAAATGAATTTTCAGCAAATGAGTTTAGCATTCAACCAAATAGTCGTATTTTCAGCCGAAAAAATGATTTTTCAACCAAGAAGATTAATTTTCAACCAAAAAGACAAATTATCATCAAATAAATGAATTTTCAACAAAAAATTGCATTTATAGCACAACAATTCAATTTTCAACAAAAAAATTCAATTTTCGACCAAACAGTAGAATCTTTAACCAAGTGAGATGATTTCCGAACTGAAGATATAATAGTAGACTTTAGAGCCAAAAGAAATTAACTCTCAAGCAAAAATAGCTGGATTTTCTTATTGGTTTCTATTAATCAGTTCGCATTCAAGCGAAGAAGCGGGAAAAAGGGGAAGTTTCTTGAAAACAGTGGAAAAAAAAGAATGCTCGATAAAAAAGGAAAGAGGGGAATAGGAAAGAGAGTGTGAAGCCTGAAATATCAACGTTTTTGAAACAAAATTCGCACACGAGCGAAAAAGATTTGTTTCCATGCACCGCACTGTTCTCATTGGAGCAGGTGGGAAAATTCACTCAGTCTTTATTGAAAAATTATTGTCAACTTTTTTTTTGAAATATCATGGGGTGTCTACGAGTTTATTCTTAGCACAAAATTTTGTTCCGTCCACTTCTAAATCGATTTTGATCTTTTATAGGGACATGAGTTCGGAACTATACATCAAATTGAGCCAATCAAACAAAACAAAAAATTTGACATTATGCACTGAGATGCATCAATTGTCAAAGCTTGCAAAATTGAAGATTACTTTGACTTTTTTGGTGGTGTGATGAAGAAAAGTGACTAAAGTGACTTATTCCCTCAAAAAGTGACTTTATAAATAATAATTTTTTTAGTCATTGTGAATGTCTAAATGTGTAAAAATGTTACTATTTATATTTAAAATTCACAAACTATATTTTTTTATTTATCAAAATAATGTTATAAAAAGCAAGTAATTTCTTAACGATACAAGTTTTAAGGAATTTAGTTGATTTTTTTTAATTAAGAAAGCTTTGACAACTTATTACAGGATATTTTCCAATTAATAAATTATTACTAGAAAATACTTAAATGAATGAATATCAGTGAAAATGATGAAAAAGGATTTCATTTAAGTAAATATTAGTTCAGTACTATAAATTTACTTTGACAAAAAATATTGTTATTTTTTCCTATATTATAACTTAAAACAAAATTTGAGCACGTTTGAAAAAATTCCCTGATTTTCCCTGACCATAAAAATTCCCTGAGAATTCCAGGTTTTTCTGGATTTCCATGTGAGTAGATACCCTGAGTAATGAGAAAAAGCTCATTTGAGGCAATTGTAGAAAAAAATCCTGAACTAACATACATACATTGGTGAAAATCAAAAAATTATATTAGTTATGGTAGAGGGTTTGAATTTGGCGCATTGTCTAAATATAGTCTGAAATATTGCCTGTAGAGTGCAAAAAACCTCCGCAGTGCATATTTCGTCTACAAGCAGAAAAAATTCATGAGTGCGTAGAAATTGATTGCCGAAACTGAAGAGTCCGTCAAAAATTAACTTCGTCCTCGTTTATGAAGCATCTTATTGTAATAATATTTAAGATAAGTGTAGAAAATTTATTTGTGATGATATAAACACGACGCGCTAACTTTTCAATCGGCATTTCGCGAAATGAGTGTTGAAAATTGAAATGCCAGAATTTCCAGGGACTATTTTAGGACCAAACTTAAACTTAAATTTTTATAAACATTCAATTTTCATTAGAAACGGAAAATTCTAAAAAGAAACTAGAACAAAATAAATATAATAATAATAATGGAATGAGTAAATAATGAGAATAATGGAATAGACATGAATTTTTGTGACATTGTAGTATTTTCCTTTCTTCTTTTATTCACAATTTGAAGAAAAACTAGTATTATTTGATGAGTCTTTTTTTATTTTCCTTCAGAAGACCTACAGAAAAAGTTTCATATGGTTGAGACCAACAAAATTTTCTTTTGCATTGATTATTATGCCGGTAATTCAATCGGTGACACCCGGTCACACGATTTATCTCACCTGAGAAAAACCCTTTCTATCTTCAAATCGTGTGTTGATACATAGTAGGTAAGTGACAATAACATGCGGGATAAAATTTTTTTTCATTATTTTTTTACCCCATCACGCAATTTTTTTCATTGATGTGGGTGAAGTTAGTCACAAAAAGAGTTTTTCTTATAATATTTCGATAATTTTCTAATCCGAAATTTTATATTTAGTTTATTATAATGTACATGATAGGTAAAATAAATCGTGTCATACATTCCTATCACCTACGTCTATTTCTACAAATTATACTTACCTTTACAGAGTTTGCACAAGCAATGAAGTATAAATTAGATAATTTTACATTGAAAAAAATTAATTTAAAAGCAAAGTAACTTTCTTGATCTCGCTTATTGCTATTTTTATCATAATTAGGGTTGGGACTAATGGCAAAAAACATTTTAATTGAATACGAAATACCTTTTCCAACAAAAATTTCTAATCAATTATGTTTATTTTCTTGATATATATAACACTTTTTGTTAAATAAAATAAAAATATTATATATATAATAATAATTATTATTATTATATATATGCCCATATATTATGTATAAATTAGTGGAGCAGTGATTGAGATTTTTAAATTTTTGATTTTTTGCAATAGATTAAATGATTATTTCTTCTCGCAAAGGACGTTAAACTAAGTCTATCTTTACAAGAAATGAATCAATATTAGGATTTAATATTTTTCAATTGAATTTTTTAAAGTGGAAAAAACCTTTGAAGATGGAAGCTTTTATGATCAATGTGACTTCAGTTACACGGGCAGTCCTTGCTAATGATTGGTTATTCAGTATTTTTGGAAAAATCGTATGGCACATTCAATTTTTTCTGATTGATACTTAGTATCAACATTTTTTGACATTTGAAATTTGAAACATTTGAAGTACATTATTGCAAAAGTTATTCTTAATCGGATTCGCAAAATCTTCAACCACTTGAATTCTTAAATAATTGTCCATGTTTTTTGAATGCTTCAGTTGTAATGTCTATTCGTACCGTCAGAAAATAAGAAAATAGAGCTATTTTAGCATGAAATATTATGGTTGAAAGTAACCAAATTCAAAAATATAATAAATTATCTACGCATGCTTCACTTTCTTGTGCGTTCCGTATAACGGACATCATCATAATGGTCACATATTCAAATGTAGTTTTCCAAATCGGCATTTTCAATCAAATTTAAATCAGCTATAAGTCATTAAAATTTTGAAAAGCCCTTCATAAAATGTTTAGATCATGACTTCTGAAATAAAACCATAGAAAAATGCATGCATATTCTCTATTTCATGAAAATTTCTTACACACTACTGGAAATACCTTTCTCAGATCTATAATAAAGTTATATTTATTTGAAACATAGTTAGTTTAGCGTATACCCAGTGGAAATTTCATCATTGGGTCGTGCTTAGCCCAAGCTTAGGACCCAATGATAACAAAGGTCGCGCAAGATTGGCCACCAGTCTTAGGCCGTCATTGACTGCTTGGGATGATAACGCCAATGCTAAGACTTGAGAGCCATTCATGGTCTATGAGTGGTAGCCAGCACAGCCCGCTGCTCGCGAAAACATGACCAATGATTGGAATAAGCATGCGTCAAGATGAGCAAAAAAATTTCATCGGTGCAAGTAATAATTTTTTATGTAGACAAATTTGTTTCCAATCTTAGCCGATGCTTGGCCCATGCTTTGTCCGATCATTGGTCCATCAATAGCAGCCAACATACCCATGTTTTCGAGATAAGTGGGCAGTGTTGGCCACCAGTCATAGACCTTGAATGGCTCATAAGTCTTGGCATTGGCTTTGTCATCCCAAGTAGTCAATGATGGTCCAAGACTGATGGCCAATCTTGCGCCACCATTGATACCGTTAGCCCCTAAGCTTGGGCCAAGCATGATCCAATGGTGAAATTTACACTGGGTATAAACTGATTTAACTATGATTCGAATAATTTATATAGCCATTCGGATCCAAATATATCTTTATACTTTTAACTATGAAATCACATTCAGGAATAAAAAAGACAAATTTCTTTCGTGAAACGAAGATTGTCAAAGTAATAGATTTAATGCTTTCACGATGATTCATTATGATGAAAGAAGGTGCTTCGGGTCCCAATTGAGTGCAAGACTACGAATCTTGCCGACGTTTCGTGAACATTGCAGTTCACTTCTTCAGGGCTAACCTGAAACTAAAGCCTTAGATTATGTTGCTCTCATATATACCCTCTACGATGCCTGTGATTGGCCAGAGCGCCCACCGTGGGGACTGGTCGAACCTGATTGGCCAATCAAGTCTTTTTC
>JAUMHM010086033.1:0-11209 GCA_032362435.1 Melikaiella ostensackeni | reverse complement strand
GCAGCAAAACATTTTCGGACAATGAGGTTAAGTTCTTCTCTTTTCTCCAATCCATGAAGTTCTTGTACACAGCCATACATTTTTCTTTCGACTTAGCAGGCAGTAATTGTAACGTAACAACATTAACTGCTTCCAAGACTTCAGGTGGTGTAGCATACCCGTCCTCACTTACACTTTTTTCGTTTTCATTACCCATTTTTAGTTGCATTATAACCCCTCGCCTCGGATCGTGACGTGTCAACTCGCAACACTTGAGCGAACTTAGCCGCATCTATCGATAATATCAAATCGATACTCAGTTGCGCTACTGATGCTAGTATGATTTTTACCCATGCTAGTATCATTTTTACCCTCTGACGTCATTCTTATTTCTTCCCTAGAGAGCAAAATCGTCAAATCGCCAACTGCGCATGCGTCAACTGTCTTTTTTCCCAGTGCTCTGAAATCACTTACTTTGCGTTCACTCTAAAGGCACGGAAAATCGCACTTTTCATGCAGGTGTTGGAAAATATTTTTTCCATTCTACCATCTCAGTATCCTGGTTTACTCTTTTCCCTCCTTTCCTCTCTCTATTGACTACTTCCCAAACCTCTTCTTCTGTCCTAGCCCTTCTTCGTCTCTTCTTCAAACCTTTTATTTTCCTCCTCTTTTTTATCACAAATCTTAGTATATTCCTTCTTTTTTTTCCTATAATTTTCTCCACTATTTTCCCCTTTTCTCCATTTTCTTAATTCCTTTCACATTTTAGATTTTGAACCTGCCATCTGTAACCTTTTGGTGATCTTACTCGTTCCCATCCCATTTCATCTAGCCACGACTCCATCATTACGACCACCTACCATTGTTCCAAATTTCTCATAAATTTCCTATCCATTCTTTCCAAGCCTGCTTCATTCCAGTAGCATATCAGTGAGGACGCTTGTCGCCCTCTTGACAAACTGATTTTTTTTTTCAGGTACGTCAAGTTTTTAAAATTTTTTGGGCCAAAGGTTCGCAGCATACATGAACCATCTTTTTCTGTAAAGTAGATAATTTCATGCAGTTTATGTTTATTCAACGCGAATACTTGTACCTGACTTCTGCTGAATTAATTGAAACTGACTTAAATGTCTTGATTAATTTAAAGACCATTGAATTCAACTTGATTTGTCTTGAATTCTCTTGACTGGTCCTTGGATTCAGAGTTTGAAAACGTATCGACAAAATTCTTCTGGAAATACACTATTCATTTTATGAATACATAGTAAATAATTGTTAGTCATTGTTTTCCATCATAATTAGAATTGTTGATAATTGTTATAATTAATAATTAGTACTAATAATTGTATTAAAAAATTTTTTGACTAGTGAATGTTCAAAATTGTTGAAAATGTATGTTACTAGTGTACAAAAACGTCATAATCGTCAATTTTCTTTTCTTACAAAATTAGGTGCAGGTGCTCTATTTCCAATTCTTCTTCCAAACAACATTCATATAGAAATGTATGATGGCTCTACTTTTGAAGGAGTCTTACAAGAAATCGAAAATACTAAAATACCCATCTGGATGAATCCTAAGCGAACACCTCAACCTCATCAAAACTATCATGTTTATATAGAAACGAAAACTGGCCATCATTTAATTTCCCACTCAAGTCTCGAACCGGATGAACCGCGAAAGTTACTTGCCAATCACAAACCATTTCATCGTCTTCCAATTTTCGCTGATGTACGTTTAAGAAATAACAGATTTTTAACAGCTAAATCGTTCCAAGTTTACGATGTCAAACGTGGACTTGTTCATCTGGACCCCCACAGCCGCATTTATGTAACAACACCAGAAGGTCCTATCGTTACTGCAATGTTAGAAGACTATCCCGCACCATATTAGCAAGGGATATTGGCAGGACATCCCATACGGAGAAAAATTAGCAATTGATTCAAGAAAATATTGATATGAATACGGATACAGGAATATAATATACGGAATACGATACAAAGGGATGTCAACTTTATGCAAGTGCATTATTGCATAGTTTTTCAAAAGTGGTAAAAGTGAACGAATATCAGTCTTTTGTCATTTTTTGGGACCATTCCACCTAACTATGAAGCCGCATAATATCGCATAATCTGGAGCCAGTTGTCGCATAATGCGTTTTGTCTCATTATGCGTGCATAAATCGGTTCTTTCAGGAGCTCTGCGAGGAAAATGGTC
Organism: Melikaiella ostensackeni; assembly: GCA_032362435.1. Classification (NCBI taxonomy): domain Eukaryota; kingdom Metazoa; phylum Arthropoda; class Insecta; order Hymenoptera; family Cynipidae; genus Melikaiella; species Melikaiella ostensackeni. Next base: position 9,015 of record JAUMHM010086033.1, on the reverse strand, counting down.
AACCGCACACGGCTAAATTAATTTATCTGCGGTATTTATTTTAATTAAAATTGGAAATTCCTGCGTTCAGGGTGCTCGCGATTCTTCTGGCACGGGGGGTGTGCGCATAGCCCAATCATCTGGTACTTTTACTCAGTCTTAACTCCAAGGAAAAATTTATAAAAAAAACGCTTCGTGAGGGCCCATATTCAGCTCTAAAATCTCCAAAACAGATCAATTGCCAAAATCTTTTTTTTTTTAATGCGAAAAATAACGTTTGCGCGGATTTTTGCTTTCCAATGCACCCGAGAGTAAAGTGTTCTTACCAAAATTAATTAATTAGGGGTCATAGCTTATGAACTATTAGAGGTAGGTTATTGTTCTTATCTGTAAAACACTTTTTCATGAAATTGATAGATTCAACGTTACATAGTGATTTCTGAAAAGTATTGATTTCTCGAATAAAATATTTAAAAAACGGGATGCTTGAATTGACCGTAACTTGGAACCTATTGGATATATAATATTTTCTTCCTTTTTTTTTTTAGATTTACGCATAATTTTATCTTCTTTAATTTTTCTCAAGAACACTTTTTGTTCTCGGATGCACTGAAAAGCAACAATATACGCAAACGTGTTTTTTGTACTTTTGCAGAAAAATGGGTTTGTCAGTTGATCTGTTATATAGATTTACTTAAATTATTGTTCAAATACTGTTGTTTAAAATGTGAAGTGCTCTGATTTTTTTTTTGCTAAAAACTGTTCAGTATAAGAGAGAGCAGTCAGATTATTAGCAATCAAACATTCTTAACCCTCCCTCAAAAAAAAGTTTCATTTTGCACCTAAAAGTGGCGTAAAAATGTTCTGTCGCAAATCTGAACGACAATTCTTTCATATTAATCAATACGAATATTGAAAGCAATTCAATTGTTTTTCAGTTTTGACATTGCTCATGATTCCATACGAAATGAGTCCATACGAAATAAGATATCGACTTGGAAATTTGGGAAAAATGAAGAAAAAGCACCAAGGAATGTGTGTATGATCTTACATCTTAAGAATAAAAAAAATTATTTTTGAGATTTTTTTTGTAATTCTAAAAATTTAAGAACATGCCTAATATTTTCCGAACTCCCAAAGATATAAGAATTCTCTAATTTTGTATATATTCCTGGAAATGTAGTTATATATTCTGAAAATTATGTATATTCAATCATATGAATAAAAAACTCATCATTTAACAATATTATAGTCTTTTTTCCGAAAATTTAGTACAAGGTATGAGATTCCGAATTATTAAGTACAAACAAGTGAAGCTTCAGACTATAGCTAATTCAGATTGCTTAACCCCAGAAAAATTTTATTTTTCTCTGAAAGTGATGAACTTTTCTATAAGAATCATTTTTATATAGGACATGATCTAAATATTAACAATCACTATTGTTATAAATATTTTAATAAGCAAATAATACATTGTTATATTTTTTACAGTCATGTATTGATTTTCCAAAGTAATTTTCAAGTTATTGAATATCATCAAAAATTATAAACATGATTAATTTGCTTAGAAACTCTCAATTGTTGTTGTTGATAAGGAATATCATAAAAAAATTGAAAAGTCAGGCGCTGTCAAGAAAAAAATCGACTAAACCATGTGGTAGGCAGTTAAAGAGTGAATAGTAACATTCTGTCAGGAAAATACTTCAGAAACTTCAAATTATTATTATATACATTTTTTTAAAATTACTATACCATTAAGCCAAATCTCTTTCGGGGTAAGCGTTACTCGTTTGGTTCTAGCCTCGTTATACTACTGCGGATCAAGGAATTTATATGGTGAGTGTAAGCAAGGGATGTGTAGGATAAGGGATAGACTTTAGATCAATTTAGAAGTTGAGTGTTGCTTATTCAAACAACATACTCGTCCTACAACACCGCTCCGACATGGGTGGCTGATCAATCCCTCTAGCCATCTCCCCAGGTGAAGAGCTTCACAGAAACATCATACATCACGATTCATACATTAACACTCAAACTGACTGACGAGCCCATAGGAAAATCCATATTATGAGTATCCAAAATCTTTCGTTTCAGGCGTCTAACACCCCGCTGACACTCTTCGTCACATACTTCTCATAAACCATTTTCCTCCACACATCCCTATCCTGGCATAAATATTTTGCTTCCTTTTAATTCATACATCTCTTCATGCAAGCTCTTGTGTTTCTACAACTCTTAAAACTCATCATCTCTTCGCTTTAGAGTCTCATTCACATACTCAAACCATTCTTTCTTCGGTACGCTACCATTCGTCTTACCTAAATACACTTGCATTCATTCATTCATACCTTCATTCATTTTTTCAATATAACCAAACCATCTCAGAAAATTTCTTTCATTCTTGTCAATCAGTGTCTCTTCTACACCACATTCTTTGAAAACCCACTCATCACTGACTTTATCTATTAACGTTTTGCCGCATTCATTCTGCAGGTATTGCATGCCAACCGTGTTCACTTTAGTAATTTAGTTCTATATCCATTTCTTGGTACGTCCATGTCTCGCAACCATACTGGACAGTGGGTGCAAGCACAGAGTTATATATTGCAATTTCATCTTTATTCGTCACACATTTACTTCTAGTAATCGCTCCTATACTACCGATAATCTTTCTACCCTCACTTATACGTCTGAATATCTCTCTATCTTTCCGTCAGCAGTAAATAAACTTCTAAGATACCCGAAAGCATCAACTTATTCAATCCTCTCTTCGAATGAGGCAATGTTGCACACTGTTTTCTCATCCCTTCTTTCAAACACAATATTATTATTTTTTTTGCGTTAATTTTAAAATTCATACTATTCGTGCTAGTATCCAGTCTGTTCAACATTCTCTGCCAATCATCAACTGTTTCTGCCGTAACAACCTCATCATCTGCAAACGTTAATCCACTCACTTTCACAGTCCCAACATCAACACCTTCTTCCTTTAAGAGAGCCATTCTTAGACATTTTTTCATGTATGTATTAAATAACCGAAAGGACATAACACATCCTTACAGAACGCCCTGTCTAATATCAAACCAATCACTCAGTTTTCCATTTACCCTTACACTCGCTTTACTACCTTCATATATTACTTTTATTGCTGTCAGAAGCCAGCCATTGACTTCATGCTTTTTCAGAACTTCCCAAAGTTTAACACTGTCCACCTTGTCGAAGGCTTTTTACAGATCAGCAAATGCACAGAAAACTTTTTTGTCTATTTTCAAACTTTTTTCTATGACTTGTCTCAAACTAAATCTCTAATCCCCGCACGATCTTCCTCGTATAAATCCATATTGGACTACCCAAAGCTTTTCTTCTGTTACTTCTATGATCTTACCAATAAGTATTTAAGTAAATATTTTTCCTGTGGTGCTTAGTAAGCCGATAGCTTTATAATTAGTGCAGTTACATTTATCCCAATTTTCTTTGTAAAGTAAAACGATAATCGCATTTCTCCAATTATTTCGAACTTTCCATTCTCAGAACACATCTTCATCAACCCGCCATTCTTTAAATTCTTCATTACAAACTCAATGTCGAAGGTACTAATTCCTACTTCACCACTTTCTATAGGACTTTCTAACATATTCTCTTCTATGGCATAGTTGTTGTGTTCCATAACTCCACCTCCATACGTTTTCTTGAAAAAATCACTCACAGTCTTTCACTTTGTCCGGATCCCATACCATTTCACCATGAGTATTCTTAATTACGACTAACTCTGTACTACTAGTTCCTTTCCTAATCTTCCTAACCCATTTCCAAAATAATTTCTCATTTCCTCCCAAATCATTTTGCATTTTTACATTCTCATCTCAATAAGAAGGTATTGGTTTTATATGAAAATTGACTTTCGCGGATTTCAACAAATCTTAAGGAGAAATGCATTTTATAAGTATAAAATCATGTTCAAAATAAATATCTTAATCGTCATAAGGTGGCGCGTCCAGTTATAACGTTAATCCCACCAGACTTCGGCCATTCAAACAGGAAATGAAAACGAAGCCAGAACCAGAGGAGCTATACTCGGTTTGTGTCGTATACTGAAGAGGGCACCAGCCTCCTGCAGATTTGTCATTAAGATGGTTTAAAACCATTCCTAGACTCAGGCATCATTCAGATTATTATCATTGCAAAAAGTGTGCCTAAGTTTGCACAGCTAAATGCATCGACGAACTACTAAATAAAATAAAATTTTCGGGGAACAAAGGTCACTGCTTCCTAATATCTCTAAAAATTTACAAAATATTTGGTCCAAATATTCAAATACACCGTTCGAAGAAATTAGGAAGACCTTGCTGTAGTTTGCAGTTGTTTTCCTTAAATATAGTTAAACACAGATTATATTTTTTGCTTGGTATAATTGTTTTCTTTTTCATGTAAGAAAGAAATTATAATTTATAAGTGTATAATAAACATAAAAAAATTTGCATTATTATTTTTAACGTGCATAAAGCAAAATACGTTTCTGTAGATATATAAGAAATAAACCTGTGTAGGATAAAACAAACAAAGAAGAAAAACTCAGTACAGGACTAGATAACCAACATTTAGTTAAATTTTAACGTAGTGAAATGCACAATTCCACACAAAAGCCAAAAATTTGGTAAATATTTATCCAAATAGCAACATTTGTCTCCCATAAACTACTTCATCTAATAGGACAACATTTTGCTTGAGTTTCAGTCCAATCGGAGAACTTTGATTTTTTTAGTGGATGCAATTAAAAATAGTACCCCATAATGTCAGATGTAGTGAACTGCTTTAGGATAGAATATTGCACGCTTTTGCTTCCTCATAGAGAGAGCTTTGTAGTAGTTACAATTGCAAATATTTTTAAAATGATTTAATTAAACGTTTTTTAGTTGTTAAATGTCTAATAAAACGTTCTAAGCAATTGATGAAATTTGGAAGCTTCATTCCTATCATTAATATCTCAAAACTAACACAAGGATTTCTGAAAGTATTCATTAGATTTTTTTCTAGCACTTTTGTAAAATTTTAAAAATTATTTTTTATAGTAAAACTTGGTTTATTAACATAATTTAAAGTAAATGCAAGAATATAAGAGACTCCTTAATTCGAGACAAATCGATTTACCCCTAATATTAATACATTTTATTGAATAGTAGAGAAGTTATCGTCATTTGTAATATTTGGAAAATCTGTTTCTTATAGTAAAAATTGTTTTATTAACATAATTAAAAGTTGATGTAAGAATAGAAAAGATCCCTCGATTCAAAACGAATCGATTGACCTGTGATATTAATACATTTTATTGAAGAGTAGGGAAGTTATGGTCATTTCTAGTATTTGAAAAATCGGTTTTTTATCGTAAAAATTATTTCATCAACATAATTTAGAGTTGATGCAAGAATAGAAAAGACTCCTTGATTCGAGACTAAAAAAGTCATTAATGCTTCCTCTGTGAGGAAGCAAATATATTTGCTAATCGATCACAATGAGGAAGCAACGTGCTCATCAAATGAGTATCATACAATTGTAAATAAGTACAAACAAAGCGGAAACACCCGAGATCGAATTCATAGCTAGATAGTCGTTTTAAGTAATATGATTCTTAATTGATTATGATGATTCTTAATTATCATAATTAATGAATATATTTACTATGACTCTAATTAATGTGATTCTACTTTCTCTACTTCTATTTCTTCTTAGAGAATTAGGTTCGCAGGTCAGAGTTGGCTCACTCAAAAAAAATCCTTGGTGAATTATTAATTGTAAGATTAACAGTTGGTGTAAGTATATTAATATACAATTACTATTTTACTATAGTTACCGTTTTTCTAGTTCTTTTCACTAGGAAAATATATAGTTATTTAAAATTTTTTTTGAATTATGTTAACTACTTTCCGAGTTACGGGTTTGTAAAAGAGTGTCACGTGATCATTTACATATGATATTGTACTTGGCAGCTTTAAAATTTGAAAAGTGTAAATATTGTGCTGAAATTTCATGAAATGGTTCAAAATATATGAGGGCACGTCTGTCTGTCACATTTGAGTATTTATTTTCTTTGAATAATGCAATTTTATTAATTCAGTTTTTGCTAGGACATTGAAGCCCTGTTCTTAGTTACATTCCAAATGAAATTAATAAAATTGCACTATTTAAGCACCAAAAAAAAACTCAAGTGGGCTAAGCAGACGTGCCCTTATATATTTTGAACCATTTCCCAAAATTTCAATACAATATTTATATTTTTCAAATCATAAAGCTGACGGATATAAACCATGTAACTGTTCATGTGAAACTCTGATACATGCCCTTAAAATAAGTAGAAACATGGTAAATAAAGTAAAATTCTGAATGTAAATATTTTTTTTTAGTGCCCCACTCTCTAAACCTGATTTAGTGAAAATTTGACTAATGGAATTCGACGGCTCCACTGCACTCTAAGTAATTTTTTTTCGATTTTGAGTTTTTATGATAGCAAGAATAAATAGATCAGTCTGCGTCGACTGGTGAAATATTATACAAGTCTATGCAATATTAAAGGAGAATATAATAAAAAACCAAATCTGTTATTTTTTCAATTTCACATCAGGAATGCTTCAACTCAAGTTGAAAAATTTAGAAGCAGGGCTGCAAACATACATGTACGAAATAATTATTGAAAGTAGAGCGAAGACTTCAGTTTTCAGTTAATGCTTTATATTAAAAAATTGAATTGTACATTTTTAATAATTAATGTTTCATATGTGTATCTTTACATCCCTGATAAAAAATCTTTCGAAATGTGATCAACACATGAGTTGACCACCCTGAGGGTTATAATTACCACGTGACCACGTGTTATTTTGTGAATTTGACGTTAATGTTTGGTCGGTGTGCGTTCCGCGTGTAAAGTGCTTATTATGTTGTGTATAATTAAAAAATAAATCTTAGCAATCTTATAATCGCGTTTTCGTTATTTTCTACTTTATTTTTGTCAATTTTTGTACATTGGTGTGTAGGATGACATAACTATTTTCTAAAATGCTACTCCGAGGTTAATTTTGTGTTTATTACATTGATTACGTGAAATTATAATCGAAATGATTGACCAGGGGGAAAAGCGATCGCTTATTTATAACCTTTACATACTATCAAACATGTTTATTGACAATTGAGTGTTTGACTAATGATATGGAATATTAAAAAAATCACCAGTTTATTTTAATAAAGGCAATTAGTGAAAATACTGAATAATTCATTAGTGATTTCGGTTAATAATCAATTCGTGAACTTATCTTGTCGATTGTTTTGGGTACAAAGTATTGGACATGAATTGAATGACTCCACGTGTGTCAGGTGCGCGCTGTTGTGTAAAGTAAAATAGATATGTAAGGTGTGTCAATACTTACAATTTTTTCATTTTCATGCAATAACTTGTATAAAAGTTGTGTTGGTGGAGGTGATGTAGCCTATTTACAAGCCTTCTTAATGTTTTATTATACCGTTTTTATATTAAATTTTTCTATTTGTCACGTTTCGATTATCCATTTCTATTACTTTCTTTTAATTATAATATGAATATTTTCACTAAGCAATAGAGTTAATCTAATTTCACTAGTAATTAGTGAAATTTCATTTATTTGATTCTTCAAATTTGACTTATTGTAAATGATTTCAAACAATATTAAGCATAGAGGATTAAAATACTATATATATATATATATATATATATATATGTGTGTGTGTGTGTGTGTGTGTGTGTGTGTGTGTGTGCGTATAGATATGTATGTGATATATTTTTCAAAGAATGGCGAGAAATGCACTTTTGTCCAATTTGTACCCAAAGTACAGACTTTTTTTCACTTTTTTAGTCTCTTCTTTATAAAAATAAACTGAAGAAACACGTACATCTTCGGGTCGGGTTTTGGTTTCGCTACCCAGCCCGAAAACCCGAAAACGCGAACAGGCTCGAAAGTTCAATTTCAAAAACTTCTGCAAATTTCTGGAAATTTTCGGTAATTTATGGTAAGTTACCATGAATTACCGCCAAAGTTATGCGCAATTATCGGAAATATAAGAATATGTAAGGAAATTTTTTTATTGAACTTTCGGGTTGATTCGGTTTCTCTTGTTTTTGGGGTTTTGGGTCGGGTTGCCAACCCGACCCGACCCGTCGGCTTCGGGTTTTTAAAAATTGTGCACCCGCTTAACACCCCTCAGTTAACAAAATTATATTATTTCTTATCAGATACCTTACACCTGTAGTAAAACTTTATGACACATCTCTCCGCATGTTTTTAATACTAAGCGAATCAAGCGAATGACGTTGCTAGGTGTGTGAATAACTGAATACTGATATTTTAATATGCTTTGAAACATTATGTAGACTTTTCCATTGCGCAAGAAATCATTTGTGTAAATATATCGTGAAGAAGCATTCTATCTCAGAAGAATAAAGTTTTATTTGGTAAAACATCGAAATATTCCTAAGCTAGACTGTACAAAAACCTATCCATAAATTAGTTTTCTCTATATTTTGAAAAAATGCAGATCTTCATTGGTACTTCGATCTTTGTCTTCGCAATTTTTCTTAATTTTATTGGTAAATATCATGCTATAATAACATACCTATAATTTTAAGTACGTTTTGAATTGCATATTGTTTATTTGAAATTTTTAAAATCAAAAACCTTTTTTCTCAATATATCATGCGCAGAATTACATTATGAAGAGGAATGAGATTCAGGATTTTGTAATGCAACGAGTTACGCTTACCCCGAAAGGGATTTGACACTCTTTATTTGTTTATACTCTCTCCCTCTTACGGGTTTAAGAGTCTTTACAGATCCATTACATATTTCTACATATTTTCTTATCTACAATCCTTATATACTACCTTACGAATTATATTACAATATCGTCTTAACCATTATGCTTAAACTTAATAATGGAGTCATTTTTTGGCTTTTTGGCGTTTCTCTACCCCGTGCAACTAGTTCTCTCTCTCAACTCTTCCAGTTTCTTCATCCA
>JAUMHM010086032.1:0-11209 GCA_032362435.1 Melikaiella ostensackeni | reverse complement strand
GGTAGATTCTTCATATCTTTCGGTTGAAAATTTAACTGTTTCACCGTTGAGAATTCATATTTTTTGGTTGAAAATTCAACTTCTTGGTTGAAAGTTGCAATCCTCCGTCGAAAAATTAATTTTTTGAATAAAGATTCATCATCAGTGTTGAAAATTCACCTCTTCGATTAAACATTTAACTGTTTTGTTGGAAATTCGCTTTTTTATGGTTGAAAAATAATTTTTCAACCGAAAATTAACAATTCCATTCTTGGTGAAAAATTTATTCTTTTTAGATGAAAATCGAACTATTTGGTTGTAAATTTATGTATTTTGTTGAAAATTTGTCTTTTTCTGGTTGAAAATTAATCTTTTAGGTTGAAAATTCATTTTTTGGTTGGAAATTCAACTACTTGGTTGAATGTTAAACTAAATCGTCGCTCATGACTAATCTACGACTTCTAATAAAAAGTATAACAACTGTCAGTTGACAGATGTGCATAAAGATATGCAAAAATTAATTTGGATCCACATAAGTAGATCATTTTGATCTGATATATGATATATATGATTTCGATAATCAGAGTGATATGCAACCGTTTGATATTCCGAGGTTTACTGTGCTTGTGTTTCTACGATCATTACATCACTTTGTCCATCAGCGTTTTGCAGCATATATTCCACAGAAATTGCATGCCAACCGCGTTTATTTTACTCCTATCTTTTCCTTGATACGTCCAGGTCTAGCTACCATACAGCACAGCACAGTCAAAAATAATGTTCAAAATGACACTGAATTCAATATCATTTTGATATGCAACAAAAATGATACCAAAATCAAGAGGATTTTGATCGCCCAGAATGAATGATCGATTTTTGAGATCATAATGATCTGATTCGTGGTCATGTATCAATTCAAGCCAAGATGTCTGAAATTCTTGGAGTAGTTTGGCTCATATGAGAGAATTTATGATCCTTCATCGCGCAGTGTACTTGAAAATTTAAAAAGAAAACGAAACTTGATAACAAAATATATCTCCTGTTGAGTATAGTTGTCACGTGCGCACGGTTAGACAAAATATTTAGATTATGACATCCGCGCCAAAAACTGGCGGCTATTTTGTTTAGTATGACAGATGACCCTGGAAGCAGATCAAAATGATCTGAATCGACAAATCATTATGATCTTGAGAGTCAAGTGATCGCTGGAGCAAAATGCTCCACAACAAAAATGATCCTTTTTTTACTGTGGGTAGGTGCAAGCACATAATTATATATTGAAATTTTAGTTTTACTCGTTAAATTTTTACTGCTAGGAATGGCTCGTATACTGCCGCTAATCTTTTTACCCTAGTTTATACTTCTGAATATCTCTAAATCTGTCTTTCCGGCAGCTGTAAATAAACTTCCAAGATACATGAAATCAACGCCTTGTTCTATCCTCTCTTCGCTTAAGGCAATGTTGCTTACTGTTATGTCATCCCTTCTCTCGAATACAATAATTTTTTATTTATTCACATTAATCTTGAGACCCACACTTTTCATACAGATATTCAGCCTGCTCAACATTCTCTGCAAATCATCGACTGATTCTACCGTAACAATCTTATCATCTGCAAACGCTAGTCCACGCCCTTTTACTTATTTACTTATTTATATTCATTTACACTAAAAAAATTTTGAAAATACAATTTTTCGTTCATATTCGCATTTTAGACTTTAGACATTTGTTCATGTATATACTGAACATACAGTAGGGCATAACGCAGCACTGCCTAACGCCCTGCTTGATATCCAACAAATCGCTCAATTGTCCCTTTACTCTTACACTCATAGCAATTCCAACTGCATATATAAAAAAATATTTCACAATGATCCACTACCTTAACAGCATCTGCTATCGAAAGCCCCATTTGATTTCAAAACACATCTTTTCTCAGTTCAGAACTTTCTCCAGGTTTATTATCAAGCTGACCTCAAAGACTGGTACAACTGTTATTGATTCGCAATAAGTATGTCAATTATGTAATTTACGCGCAAAAGAAGACTTCCGGCACATTTTCACCAAATTTCCAATTACTCGTACATTAGAACTCACAACTTGCGTAACATACAGACGATCAATGAAAGTAATCTGCATCTCTTATTGGGAAATATAGACTCAGCAACTCTCTGCACGATATATAATTTCATAAATACTTTTTTAAAGAATCAAGAGAGTCTTCTTTATTTGAATAAGCACTGAAAAACCTAACCAGAATGAATTCAACTAGTTAATTTTAGCTTCATATTTATATTTTCTAATAGTGTCTTACCCTTGCCATTGAACTTTGTGTTCTTAGCGGCAATAAATATACATACAATAAAGATACATACTCTTACATTCGCTTTACTATCATTATATATTGCTCATATTGCTTTTAGGAGCCAACGATCCACTTCATACTCTTTTAGGACTTCCAAAAGTTTAGTTCTATCCACCTTATCGAAGGCATTTTCCAGATCAATATAATGCACAGATAACTTTATTTTACTCTCAAACTTTGTTCCATGATCTGTCTCAAGCTAAATATTTGATCCGCACAAGATCTCCTCAGCATAAATCCACATTGGACTTCCCAGATCCTTCCTTTAGTTATTCGTATGACCTTATAAATAAGTATTTTGATGAATATTTTGCCCTATAATTAGTACAGTCACCTCTATCACCCTTCTCCTTGTAGAGTGAAAAAATAATGGCCTTTCTCCAATCATTTAGAACTTCATCGTTCACAACACACATATTCATGAATTCACTCAGCCACACGAACAAATATTCGGCACCGCTCTTTAGCATTTCAGCGGTGGTACCATCCACAACAGCAGCCTCACCATTTTCTAATTTCATAATTGCGGATATAATGTCTCTCCAAGGAATACGAATCCATCATTAATTTTTCATTGCAACCCGCCTGAGCCCCTTTCATGGTCCCCCAAGAACTACCCCATGCAAGTACAATACAGGTAAGTATTTTGTTGAATAAAGCCCTTAATTAGTATTACTTTTTTCTGCTTTTTCTCATAGACCCTCATGAATGACTACAATAGAAGATTTCATGTATTCTTGATCAATTTTTAGTTGTTCAAACCATTTTTGTTCATTTGAACAATTTTTTTCCATAGAATATCGCGAATCAAGGGTATTCTATGAATGCTATGGTCTATTTAATGAAGTTAAAGAATGTATATTTCTATTTTAAATGTTTGTTCATTGGTGAAACAGTTCATTTTCGTTTAAATCCAACTTATCAACGGAAAAAAGCTAGAAAATCGTACTTTCTTGCTAGTTTCTTAACATGTTTTAAAAGCTTAGACTAAATCTTACTCTTTTCAAGTTACTTCTTATTGTTTGAACAACTTTTGTTTGTTTAAACAATTTATTATCTTATATTATAGCAAATTAATGTTATTTTTTGAATGTTTTAGCCTAATCTATAAACGTGAAAAGTGAATTTTATCATTTTAGTTGTCTATATATTGTTTCAACAATTTATCATTGTTTCAGTGCAATTTCTGTCAGGAAAAAGCTAGAGAAACTTTTTTTCATGCTATTTTTTTCGCTGAGTTTCATTACTTCTTCGTAATTCTTATATTTATCAACCTACTGCTAATTGTTGAAACAATTTGTATTTTTTCCAGAAAATTATTATCTTATAATATCGTAAATTAATGATATTTTCTGAATACTATGGCCTAATTGATAAATATGAACACCTATTTCTAACTGCTTTAAAAGCAAATTTTTAATTAAATACGAACAATTAAAAATAATGAATATATTCAAAAATAGGTGCTCACATTTAATGCTTAGACCGTAGTATTCCAAAAATACCATTAATTTGCGATATTATAAAATAATAGATTTTTCAACAAATAAAAATTGTTTTAACAATTAGCAGTTGTTTTAAAAATCAAAGAATTAGGAGAAAATCACGGAAGTAATTTGAAAAATTAGTAAAAGAAAAACATTTCCTCGGCTTTTCCCAGTTAAAAGTTGCATTTAAACAATTAAAAGTTGATCAAAAAATAGATAGACAACTGAGATGAAAAAGTTCACTCTGATCGCCATATCAAGGGCTGATGGCACTAAGGTCACCAAGTCCTTGAACACCCCGGCGTGTTTCCCTCATTCGAGGCAAACACGTCAGAGTCTCGAAGAAGATGACGAAATGGAGTCTTTGGGACACCAGGTCGAATCCCTTCGTGTGTAGACCCTCCCCCTGCAAGTGAGGCTCTACAGGGGGTCTTCATTTGCCTAGCTACTCGTGGGTCAATTATAGCTTAAGAAACCAAATCATCAAACAAATAATGAGGGCTCCGTCTGGGGGTCTCCACCCAACCACCATTAATGAAAACAATCAAGTTGCATTGGTGGAAAAGGACAGGACTGGGCTCTTTGTAAAGAGAAAGAACCGTTGCGGTGCCCAGCAAAAATAGTCTCACTTTCGGACAGTTAGCTCACAACACCCTGGTGACAGTTGTCGTCGCGTCGAGTTATTCTGAACTCTGCCTAACTCCAAGGGAGTTGAACAAGCTGCGGGTCAGGGGCCATTGTTGCGTAGGCTGCAGACATCTGGTTGAGAAATTGACTGGTGGAGGGGACTCCAACGCTTGGACTCAAGGAAGGCCTAGACGTCGAGATTCAGTGGATTGAATGTTTTCAAAGGCTTTGCAGAGCGACCGTACTAATTTCCGGCACCCCCGAGGATCGGACGTTCGTTCTGAGGCGCCTGAACTTCCAAGACCCCACCGTACGAACAGATCTTCGGAGAGTATACTCCAATATACAAGGAACCAGAACGACGGGGACAGCTGGATTATGGCTGTGGGACTCCCTGAAGGCACAATTAGGGCCCTCGTGGCTTCAAATTATAGGTCTCACTCAGGGAATGGTAGGGTCTCCTTTCGGGTAACATAACAGGGCTACGCAAGGGGCCTAGAACAGTCCAGAGATACATCCCATTAGTCGATCAGTGGCTGAGACGGGAATCACAATGATGCAAATAAATTTCAAACTAGGGGTACGGCAGTCGTGCAAACAGAAGTAGACCTAATCCAAAAACCCTGGTTGTACAGGAAAAGAATTGGTAGCTCAGGAGGGTGCTGCCCAATATTTAATTTCGCCACGCGAAAAAGTACTAAGGACATGCATAGTTGTTAATTCAAAATATGCAATATTGGTTCCTATGCTGAATTCCAGGGACCTCACCGATATTAAGGCGAGGCTCACGGATGAAAGTAGAGAAAGACTAGAGGTGTATGTCGCCTCAGCTTACCTGTACTTCCCGGGTGTCGCTGCAGTGTTCCCACCTCCTAGAGAGGTCGAGGCTCTCATTCAGAACTGCTAAGAAAGTAAGATCCCTCTGCTGTTGGTTTATGACGAAAAATCCCACCATATAATAAGGAGGAGCACAAACATTAACGACAGAGGAAAAGACTTACCGATAAGGAGTCTCTCTCATAACACAAATATATCTTGGTTTAATTAGCCCTAAGAAAACCGGCGGTTTTTAAGATTCGAAATCCTAGGAATATACTTTGGGACTGACACGAGGAGGAAGTCGAAGGTAGACTCGTGGATTTCCCCATGAACTACAGCCCCATACATGAGTTAGAGCATGCGGCGGAGCTTGTGAGGGAGGCTCTAATCTTATTATATGAGAGCGATGGCCCTACAAGTACAATCAAATCTAGGAAAGGGGCGGAATGGTGGGATACCCACCTAGAAAAGCTTCATAAAAGACTAGAGCGATGTGCAATAGGACAAACAGAACTAAACTGCCTCCAGACTTGTACAACTACAAGTTGACTCTAAATAAATACAAGAAAAACATCAATATCTACCGACAGAAAGACTGGAGGGGCTCTGCGAAGAAGCTTAAGGCATTCCGAAGACAGCGAAGCTTCACAAGATCCTGGCGAAAGATCCGGAGTCTCGCCTCGTGCTCATAAGGCTCGAAGGTGCCCACAAGGGGGTATTTTGTCACCCCTCCTGCGATGCATTGTGGTCGTCGGTCTTCTTCGTGGGCTAAGTGAGAAACGGTCGACGCTCCTGCATTCCGTGGCAAGAGGCTGATGATTTCAGATTCAGTTAAGTATCTGGAAGTCATCCTGATTAGTAAACTGAACTGGGCGAAGCACCTGGAGACCCAGTGCAGAAAGTTCGTCACGACTTTTTGGATCTGCAGAAGAGTCTTGAGTCTGACATGGGGCTAAGAGCCTAAAATGATTGCACGGCGCTACTCCGTTGTTCTTAAACTAAGGCTTTTATACGCAGCCGTGGTCTGGTGGCCACGGACGAAACTTAAAACGATGCAGGATTGACTGCTGCGATTACAAACGCTATCATTCAGGGCTGTGTGGAAGCAATAAGGACTATGCCCACAGCGGCGATAGGGTACTTGATCTGTGAAGAACCACTGCACGTTGCGATAACCGCCCGTGCGGGTCAGGTGATGAACCGACTGAGGAGAGCAGATAGATGGTCTCATGGCACTAAATGTACTATGCTAACAAGTGGCATTAGTACACTGCCAATCATAAAAATGTGGCAGGGCAAAATAACAAAATGCTTCCATTTTACCAAGGCCTTCCGCGTCATCATCCAAAACAGGGATGTGTGGAAAGCAAATGGTAACTCGCTCCTCCAAGGTGAGATCTGGTACACAGATGGCTCCAAAGGAGAAGGGGGTCCAGGAACAGGAAACCACGACAGCCCAGGAAGAAGGAGGATAGGGATCTCACTTGGACGACGCGACCGGCAGGCAAATTAAAATCTGCTTAGATAGCTAAGCGACATTAACTGCATATGGGAAACCGGACGTCACATCAGAGCTGGTTTGGGAAAGCAGACCAACTGGCGAAGAGTGATGCAGCAAGTGAATACGTAGGCCTGGAAACAGTACTGGGACTAGCTTCTTTTCGCATCGGAATGACCACCAAAACCTGGATCCGGACAAAGCATCAAGAGTACTGCGAATAGACCCAGGGCTGCCGAAAGGCAAAACCAATCTGGGTTCTACATACAGGATGAACAGAAACAGAGAAATCCTGAGGTTACCCAAGAAAGATCTAAGGATAATGGTTCAGATGCTCACAGAGCAAAACCACTTGAACTATCGCACACACAAAATAAGTATAAGTCCTAGGACAGAGTGCAGGAAATACGGCAGGGATGACGAGACATCCCTGCATGTTCTATGTCAGTGTCTGGCATTGGACAGACTCAGGTAACAAAGCCTTGGGGCTCATTTCATGGATCCCAAGGAAATTCAATGCAAACAGTGGTCGACATCTTGGGCTTCACCAAGAGGTCTGGAATCGACCACTAGCAGTGAACTGTTAAGGCTGTGGCACAGTGGGCTTTAAAGTCTGAGCGCCAGGAAGCGCCCCTATCGGAGCCCCCACCCGCCTATAAACTAAACTAAACTGAAAAAAAAACCATTTTTGCCGTTCTGTTTTTATCCCTATAATAATTCTCTAGTCTAGTCCTCTCTTCATTGCTTATACCTGTAATATTCAGCTTTTTCGAGTACACTAGCTGTTCCTCGTTAAGAGCCACGCGGATTTCATCATTCACCAAGCATCTCCAGTTTTTCTTCCCACAACCGTGATACCGCACACTTCAGGTGTACTCTTGGAGATGCTATCCCGTGGTATTATCCATGCAGCCTCCACATATTTGTTGCCTGATACCGTCTTCCAGTCTACTTTGTGACGTCCTGAATATTTATCCAGCTTTTCACGATATACTATTTATATTGCTGGTTTCCGAAAAATCTACATTTCAACCCGCGTCTGTTTCGAATTATTATTATTCCTTCTTCTCCTTTATCCTTGGCATAGATTCATTTTTAAAGCTATGAGGTAGTGATCCGTTCCACGTTCAGAACCTCTCATAACACTTGCATCTCTTACAAGCCCTCTCAGTCACTCATCCACTACAACAAAGTAGATCATACTGTAGCTTTCATCTCTACACCCAGTTTTCTGCACCCACATCCGGGTCATTTTGTGTCTGAACCAAGTGTTTGAAATGAACAAGCCTTTTTCTAAACATCAGCTAATCAATTTCTCTCCGTTACCGTTCGTTTTTGGATCTCCGAAATGACCAAGTAGCCTGTCCGCTACCTTCGCGTTGCACAGCAACCCAGCCATTCATATGTCTAGGTAGAATGATTCTTTCCCCAGGATCGCAAGTAACTATAATTTCATTTAACGTGCCCCAAAAAAAAAGATTCTGGTATGGAACGTTGAAAATGAAACGAATCCGAACTTCATTTGAAGCTGAATCAATTTTTAATTACCAACAATCTGTGACGTAATGACTTATTTACATTCAAACCCTGCAGAATTTCCATTATTTTCAGTAAATTTAAATCGTTTAAAAATAAAAAATGTCAAATTTATTGGTAATTACACTTTTCAAAATTCAATATTTTCTTATTTTTTCTTGTATTGAATTTATTTTCGAGACATTCAATTCAAAATTAGAGAATTCAAAACTGACTGTCAAAGTGTTCAATATGGAATTTTTCAGTTTTGAAAGATTTTATAGTGATTTTGTTCTGAGCTTTTTAATATTCGAATTTGAAACTATTATCGATTAGAAAGGATTTCAATTTCAAAGTATTGTGCAATATTAGCAGTCAAGTTCCCAATATATAATTAAAATATTTCAGAGTGTTCTCTAAGAACAGAAACGAATCTCTGCTCATTTCCCGGTTATCAAACATTATTCCAGGTCATTAATGATGCTTACGTTTAATAGAAAGAGCATGAAGAACTCTATCATAATTGTAGTGAGAACAACATTTATTTGATAAATATCAAAAGTCATAAAACGTTGAAGCAGATATTATCCGCTCAAAATCTACTGAATGCTTATTTTTACAAGTAATAAAAAATTGATTTCTTATCCTGGAGATAATCAAAGAAAAAGCTTAAACTTTTCTTTCAGAAAGAAAGGAAAACAGAACCCTTAAATCAAAGAAAGTCAAATTTATTTTTCATGTACATTTTGGACCCTGCCTCTGGGTTAATATGTACCCAAAGACAAAATGTTTTCTCCATAAACTATCATCCAATATTACTTACTTCAAATTAGACAGTATTTCAAAATAGAACCTAGAAAATTGTACAATTTCAATGTAATAGCCTACGACATTGCGAAATTTCAAATTGGAAACCTCCAAAAATTCATAACTTGAAAATCAATGATAAAACATTTTCATGCCAGAAAAACAACTTCATGTCGCTGCAAGTGGGCAAACAGTATTATATGATGTAAAGCTGACGTTTACTAATAAACTGTCACATTTACATGATAGAAAAAGGGTCGCGAGAGAAAAAACACCCAAAAAACGAGCGGAAACATAGGAGCTTCCATGAAAACAGAATGAATGAATAATGAACTGATGAATTGATGAATGAATGAATTGATAGATTAATTTAGGTACATAATTACCTGGTTTGGCAAGTCCTAGATGATAATGAATAATTTGCTTCCAGGAACAACCCGCAGGACTAAATTTAAAAATATTTTTCCAGTTACTCTAAAAATAAACATTCTTGTCTTAGTCAAAAATAGATTTTAATATTTTTTTTCAATATACTGTAGATGTAAAATTGTTCTAATTTCATTTCATTTAGTAATAATTCTTACTCTAGACAATTCTTCTGCACCAGGACCAGCCACTGCAAAAACTATATAGAAACATATGTCTTGGGTGATGACACCATCACGACAAAAAATTCTTGACATCTCTCTGATAAAGGGAGAGGATGGCAACAGTTCAAAATATCCCATCTTGTCAAAATCTTTCTATTAAAAATAAAACAAATTGAACAATATTTTTGAAACATAATAATTTTTCTCATCTAAAAAAAGTGGTGTAACGATATATCTCGAAAATTTGGCAATCATTGTTGTTGATTGATTTTTTTCCATTACTTGCAGTTCTTTTATTATATCTTGAATTAAGAATTTTAGAAACTAAATTTATGGATAATCCATTTTGATAAAAAAAATCATAGAAAATCTTATATGATCAATTATCATCTAATAAATAATTGAATATATTATATGTTTGATGTTCGTGCTTTTCGCTTGAAATCAGTATTTTTAAAACGGAATTTTAATTTAAAATCAGAAAGTTTCGACAAAGGCTTAAAATTCATTTAAAAATCTAGAATTAAAGAATTTATTTCTTTCATCGGAAATTAGCATTTTTAAACAAAAATGATCATCAAGATTCCCAATACTTAACAATTTTCATGCTATGTTAGCGTTCTACACCGGAAACGGGTATTTTTAGTAGAAAATCATTAGATCTTATAGAATATTTAGAATTTTTCGACAGCTTCAGGTTATGTTATTGGTGTGTTTTACCTGATTTGGATTATTTTAATGTTTTTCGTCGACAATTGAAATTTGTATTAATAAATCATTAGATTTCAAATAAGATTCATAATATTCTTGAACAATTTAAGGTAAAGTTGGGGTCTTACATCGAAAATAAGTATTTTCAAACAAACATCGTTTGAATTTGAACAAGATTTAGTATCTTTTAACCAATCTGGGATTATGTTAGTGTTTTTCGTCGAAAATTAGTACTTTGAATTTCAAAGAATTTCAAAGATGAAAACATTTTTTGAAAAATTGTAGGTTATGCTCGCGATTTTTACTGGAAATCGGTATCTACTTCAGAGAAAATGTACAATTTTGGAGCATTTTTAGGACAATGTTTTGTTATGTTATGTTAGCATTTTTCATCGGAAATATTATTTCAAACAAAAATCATTTGACATCAAAAATTAAACTTACAATTTTTGACAACTCCAGGTTACGTTAGTGCTTTTCCTCGGAAACCGTTTTTTTAAACAAAAATGCAACCTTTTTTTTCTTATATATTGTACAAAAATATTATATATCAACTCTGAAGTTAAGATACGAGTATTAATTTTCATCTTTTATCAAAAATATTTTACTTGCTTTCCTTTTCCATTATTTTAGATAATAGATACTATAAAGTACAAGAATTTGGCATTTACATTACTTTTAAATTTTAGTTAAAAAATTGTGTGAAATGAAAAATAATAGTGTTTGATTATTATTATCATTATTATTATTATTATTATTATTTTTTTTTAAATTATATCTCAGACTTAAGATGGTTATAGCCCAATATGT
>JAUMHM010086031.1:0-11210 GCA_032362435.1 Melikaiella ostensackeni | reverse complement strand
GTAAATGGAACCACTGTAAAAGCAGGTAATCACCCCTTATTGTATACAAATTTCTAATTGATGAAAAATAAATTTATTTAAATTTCTGAACGCTCGAATGAAAAAAATATTTTTCCTTATTCTATTTTACCCTGAGATAATATTCAATCTACAACTAAGAATAGACATCATACACTTCTTTTATACTCAATTATTTTCAGTATAAATAGATCTATATTTCAGTACTTTTTTCAACTTACCAAGCACACAGCAAAAAAAGTAGACAAATCACTTCTGATAATGTACATGGGTCAATATGTCTAACGATTATGTTTAGGTCAATTTATATTCCTGGAGACCCAAGAAGACAATGGAGCGGACTGCAAGATTCCATTGGGGATGTTACCGATAAAAATAAACTTGGCCAGTGAAGAGTACACCTTACGTGGAATCGTACACCACAGTGGTGCATCTACAAGGTCGTTCAGTAATTTCAACGAAGTCGGACATTACGTGGCCATTTGCCTACGAAAATCCGGCCAGTGGATAGAGTACAATGATCTACGAGCCGAGTCTCCGGAACGCAGATCTGCAAACTACATAGCGAACCCTCACCTCCTTTTGTACTCAATATAATATAATAAAGGAGCTACTATAAATTCGGTATAGGGTGCTTTCCTTTTCTTTCTTTGCCTTATAATTGAGTAGCAAATGTAATTGCTTCCTTATAGAGTCATCATTAACTTTTGCCAACTAGGTATTTCGAAAAATAATAATGTTATTGAATTTGTATATTGCAGCAGTATAAGGCTTAATTTGAGAAAGGCAGTTGAGCTTAAAAATCGGAGATAAAGGAACTTCAAACAAATTCTGGTCTTTTCACTGTTATTGAAAATTGGGTATTCACTACTTTTTCATATCTGGCCTGAACTACAAAGAACATCTTTCGGAATGATTGACGTTTTCAACTTCCTTCACTCTATCAGTAACTTAGATTCCTCACATTGACTAAAGGAATTCCTGTCTTTATATTGTTATGATCAAGCTTATGTTGATAATTTTGTTATGCTTGCCCAGAATTCTAAGGATGATCCTTCCAAAAAATTGTCGTTTTCTACCCTATTTATCCCTTAGTCATTTATATTTCATAAAGTGACTAAACCAATTTCTGTCTTCTAACTCTTATTAAAAATTCGGTGGTTATAGTATTTTTATGGTCGCCCAGAAAGATAAGAATCATCCTCTCGAAAGATTGACGATTTCTAAACCCTCCAATCTCTTTTTAATGTACGCTCAGCTAAATAATATCGAACAAATTCATGTATTGCAATTGCTATTGACACTTACATATTTCAAATTATGTAATAGCTACCCAGAACCATAAGGACCACTGATCAAAACGACTGACGTTTTCTAACTCCTTCACTCTCTTAGTAATTTACATTTCTCAAAGGTGACTCAACAAATTCCTGGCTTTCAATTGTTATTAACAATTGGATATTCATAATCTTTGATAGTTGTTCAGTATCCTGAGGTTCACTTTCCCGCAAGATTGACGTCTCCGACCCCCCTCACTCCCACAGTAATTTCAATTTCTAAAAGTGAATAAACAAATTCCCGTTTTTAAATTGTTATTAACAATTCAGTGTTTTTAATTTTTGTCTGGTAGCCACGTCCATTGAAATAGCAACTCCAGAATATAATTTCGGCATTCTTTATAAATCAGAATTTGGAACTCTTCTGAGCTTCTCTTGGGCCCAAATTAAAATTTGTAAGCTACTTAACTTTAAAAAAAAATCAATTTTCTTGTAGAAAATTCTAGCTTACTAAATTCAACAGTTCAATAAACGAAGTACGCTAAATTTGTGTACATGATTTGAGCTCCTCAAAAATATCAATAACATATGATTTCTGCGCTACAACCCAAACACTACGAACCGACCCCTCTATATACCTTCAGTACGAATTTACTGAAAAATAATCTTCAGAATTTTATAAGGTAAATAGAGTCTTTGATTTTTGATCTCCACGAAAATACCAACTCCGATATTTGGGCTCCAGCCATGAACATTAAAAAAAACCCCTTGGTACCACGCAGATAAGACTTGGTCAAAAGTAATTTTTTTGACAATTTTACAGTATCAACAGTGTCTCTGATTTTTGGGCTCTTGAAAAATACCAACTACGATTTTTGGGCTCCCACCCTTAACGTTAAAAATCTACCCCTCATATCACGTGGATATGACTTTGTCAAAAATCAATCTTTTTGAGAATTTTACAGAAGGTGACTCAACAAATTCCTGGCTTTCAATTGTTATTAACAATTGGATATTCATGATTTTTCATAGTTGTCCAGTATCCTGAGGCTCTTGAAAAATATCAATTGCGATTTTTGGGCTCCTACCCTCAACGTTAACAATCTACCCCTTATATCACGTGGATGTGACTTTGTCAAAAATCGAGCTTTTTGAGAATTTCAGAATATTAACAAAGTCCCTGATTTTTGGGCTCTTGAAAAATACCAGCTACAATTTTTGGGCTTAGCCCTTGAGATTGGAAATTTAATCCTTCATACTCCGTAGATGTGACTTTGCCAGAAAATAATCTTTTTGAGAATTTTACAGTAACAAAGAGTCTCTGATTTTTGAGCTCTTCAAAACCAACAACGCTTCTCGGGTTCCAGCCATTAACGTTAAAAAACAAGCCCTGGTTAAGACACAGATAAGACATTCTCAGAAAATAATCTCTTCGCCAATTTTACAGTTTAAATAGTCTCTGATTTTTGGGCTCTTCAAAAATACCAACACTGATTTTTGGGCTCCAACCCTTAACGTTAAAAAACAACCCTTTTTTAATACTCCGATAAGACTTTGTCAAGAAAAAATTTTTCAGAATTTTACAGTTTCAATATAATCTCTAATTTTTGGGCTCTCAAAAAATGCCAACACCGACATTTAAGCTCGAACACTTAACCATAAAAAACAACCCCTGATGAACACGCAGATAAGACATTCTCAGAATATAATCTTTTCAATGATTTTACAGCATAAATAGAGTCTTCGATTTTTGAGCTCTTCAAAAATACCAACACCGACATTTGGGCTCCAACCCTTAACCATAAAAAACAACCCCTGATGAACACGCAGATAAGACATCCTCAAAATATAATCTTTTCAAGAATTTTACAGTAAATAGACTCTCTGATTTTTGGGCTCTTCAAAAATACCAACACCGATTTTTGGACTCCAACTCTCAACATTAAAAAACAACCCCTGGTTAACACGCAGATATGAAATTCTCAAAAAATAATCTTTTCGCAAATTTTACAATTTAAATAGAGTCTCTGATTTTTGGGCTCTTCAAAAAATACCAACACCGACATTTGGGCTCCAACCCTCAACCACAAAAAACAACCCCTGATGAACACGCAGATAAGACATTCTCAAAATATAATCTTTTCAAGAATTTTACAGTGTAAATAGACTCTCTGATTTTTGGGCTCTTCAAAAATACCAACACCGATTTTTGGGCTCCAACTCTCAAATTAAAAAACAACCCCTGGTTAACATGCAGATAAGACATTCTCAAAAAATAATCTTTTCGCGAATTTTACAGTTTGAATAGAGTCTCTGATTTTTGGGCTCTTCAAAAATACCAACACCAACATTTGGGCTCCAACGCTTAACCATGAAAAACAACCCCTGATGAACACGCGGGTAAGACATTCTCAAAATATAATCTTTTCGAGAATTTTACATTGTATATAGTGTCTCTGATTTTTGAGCTCTTCAAAAATAACAACACCGATTTTTGGGGTTTCAGTCTTTAGCGTTAAAAAGCAACCCCTGTTTAACACTCCGATAAGACTTTGTCAAAAAAGAATTTTTTTGAGTATTTTACAGTGTAAATAGAGTCTCTGATTTTTGGGCTCTTCAAAAAGAGCAACAACGATTTTTGGGCTTCAGCCCTTAACGCTAAAAACAACCCCTGGTTAACACGCAGAGGAGACTTTGTCAAAGAATAATCTTTTTCAGAATCTTATATTGTACATAAAGTCTCTGATTTTTGGGCTCTTCAAAAATATCAACACTGATTTTTGGGCTCCAACCCTTTACGTTAAAGACAACCCCTTGATACAACGCAGGTAAGACTTTGTCAAAAAATAACCTTTTTTAGAATTTTACAGCGTCAAGAGTATCTGTGATTCTTTGGCTCCTGGAGAATTCAAATTTGAATTTATAGTTGAACGTTTGATTTTTTAGACGTAGGGGTGGTTTTTGCGAAAAAAATTCAAGCATTCGAGAGCCTAAGAAAAGCTCAACACTCCTTTCTATTTTGTTTTTTCCAGGTTTGAGTTTTTACTAAGGGGGTGGTTTTCTTGTACATAGGGGTGGCTTTTGAAAATTTTTTTGCGGTGCATTCTAGAGCCCAGAAGAAGCCCAACATTTTGATGCACTTTGTTTTTTGCGGATTTTATTTTTAGCAAGGGGGTGGTTTTTTTGCACATAGGGGGTGGTTTTAACTTTAAACGTCATGTATTATTTGCAGCCCCATTGGAAGTTCTTTCTAAGACCCTGATACGGAATGTAAAAGAAGGTGCGATTTGTGAGACAAATAAAGCACGGAATCTGTTTAAAGGAGGATTCGAAGAACTTGAGCTTTCTCTATGTAAGTATGCATGTAAAAATTGAAACAGTGTTAGGGTACCTTCTCACGAAGGCCTGTTTTGAATTAATCGTGGAATTAATATTTTTCATAGGATTCATTTCTAGTTACTTTGTTGGATTATGGCAAATCTGATGGGTTGAGAACGTAGATGCGAAGTCGATGTATCAAATTAATTCAACGAATAATTCAAAACAGGCCTCCGTGAAAAAGCACCCTCAAGATTATTATACCTAGCTCTAAAAAATGTAATGTCTTAAATGAATATTCGTTTTCCTTTCCAGATGAGCCATTGAAAGAGAATTTTGATGGATCACTGGTTAACTCATTTTCAGCATCAATAATTCCAGAAAAGGAGAACAGTTACTAAATACGTAAAAGATTTCTAGGAGAGAGATGAAGTTAGCATTCATATAAAATATAGTCATTGTTTTCGTGACGCCGTTAGGTTTTATTTCTGATGAAATTTGATTTTTTTCATATTATTATGTGAAAACAATAATTCATTTTTAATTTATTTTTTAGGTTAGAATTTCATGGAAACTGAATTATAAGCTGTGCAATTTAAATACAATTTATTGTTTTCTATTGCATGAAAAGGATTAATATTTGTATAGATTATTTTAGATTAAGGGGCTCCTCGTTGCAACTATAAATTTGCAGAATGTTCAATGTATACAATTGTAGCACAATTTCTACGTTGATTTTTTTCATATGATTGTATCCAAAGATTTGATATTCACATGCATTGTTTTTGAAGCCTTATCCATTATAACTTTTCATGGTAGAATTTTAACAATTATGATATATTACGAAAACTTTTATACATAGAGTTTCTTATTACAATTAAAGAATCAGCAAGGTGTTATGCATGTGATGAAATAAAATAGACCAAAAACAATATTCAATGTAGCAATTTGTTTGGTCTTTTTGCAGGTGGAATTGTATCCACTACGAAACCCTTACGTTTTAAACGATTTGAAAGCTTTGAAATATAACAATTTATTACAGGAATAACTTTTGTAGCTTCAGTGCCCGATCCGTTGTTCGTAGAAAGGAGTATAACTTTTATATATGCGCCACCCGGTACTTCTACATAGTTTAATACCTCAGGTACAAGTCTTATACATTCACTATCCGATAAACAAATATTATTAATAGTTTCAGGTACAATTTTTCTAAGCTCGCCATATGGTAGTCTTAAATACTCTTGTTTTAAAGCTACATCAGTCCTAATAACAGATACTAGTTTCTCAGACTCACTGGTCGATAATCTAACATCATTACCTCTTTCAGGTATATTTTCCTTTGTCGTAGGAACAATTTGTCGAATTTCACCATTCGAGAGTTTTATGTAATTTTGTTTTATAGGCACATCATTTCTAATAGATGGAACAGGTTTTTTGAAAAATACTAGCTGATAATTTCATAAAATAATCGATATTAGAACCATTTTCATTTATCACAGGTACTATTCTTCCGTCCGACGATATTAAATATTTGGGTACCTCAGATATATTTATTTCAATGTTAGGTGTAAACTTTGTAGCTTCGCTACCTGTTACTCTTGGAGAAGTTTTGATCGTAGTTGCAACTTTTTGAAGTTCGTAAGTCAAAATTGAAGGCACGACTTCTATCGGTTCGAAACATTTCAGTGGCACGTAATTTCGTTCGTTTGATACGTAATAAGTTTTTTTTCTGATAAAACTACCCTTATGTCAGAAGCTTTTCGTTTTAAGGAATTTTGCTTTTCAAACCCGATGCATTTTGTTGAAAGTCGAAGCTCTGGCTGTTCAGAACCTAGTAGACTTTGATATTTTTGTCCTTCTGCAACGTTTTCATTTTCAGGTACAATTGTAGGCATCACGTCTGATACAGCAGATGCATTTTTTTCCATCATTTCTTCTTTTAGAGAGGGTTTCTTGCAATAACGTGTGCTAGCAGTGTAGACAATCTGCAGCAAATTACCTGGCTCTTTTAGAAGGTCGAATCTCTTTGTAAGTTTGCTTAGAGAACAGAAATAATATTTTCACACGCTGTCAATATGCTTTTCTTCTACATTTAGTTTTAGATTTTGTGAATGAGCACATTCCTTGAATTGTAATGAAGACAAGTGTTTGCATTTTCTCTTGCAAAATTATGGTAAGTAGTTTTTCTAGAGTCGCAGACATCTTGCTTTTCGAATCCCACAGACAAACTATCCTGGCATGTTATGCAGTCGACTCTCACATTTGAAAAAATATTTCTCCTGAATACTTTATGTATAAAATCCATTGCTGAAATTGCCAAAGGTTTTTCGAAATTGGAATTATCAGGGAATGCTGGTCATTCCCATTCTTTTCGCTAACATGAGTTATTGGTTTTTGTTTGCAGCGAAGATTTTATGTCTACAAGAAAACCGGATGAGGAGTCAGCCTCACAATTGGATCGACGTAAGTTGTTATCGATAACAATATTCACTGAAAGACTTTTATAATAGTCTTCAGAGAATGTCGTGTTCGGTTTTATATTTCTCCCCCCGTGCTGACAAATCTGGCCAAAAAGGTTTTTTAAAGGATCCTGATTGAAGATTCTGCCTCCAAAATGTGTGAAGCCGTACTGCTTTAATTTCCGCCTTGAAAGTTTGAAGTCTTTTAACGTGTCAGAAAAATTTTGCAAAACATTAGGTTTCTCCTTTTCTCCTGGCTTACTTTGGATGAATTTCGTTCTTTCCAAGACGTCAATTGCTTCGTTCCACAGGTGTTTGTGCGGGCAATCACCGGAAGTGGGAATTAGTTATTTATAACGTTCATCGATTTCATCTTTCCTATCAGGATTCTTCTTTTTGTCTTTACCGTCTCCATTAATGCTATCGGTCAAATAGTTCGAGAAAAGGAACAGTAAAGATGTTATTCATCATAATGGATGAAACTTTCAATCTAAAGACGTTAGTGCAAAACTTCACACGCATCTTTTGTTTGTTATTCGGATTGATATGGGCTTCCGTCAAATCAAAAATTTTGAATATACCCTCAGCTTTGTCTATAACAAAAGCCGTGCGCAAATGCGACCAAGAGGCAGTACGTTTCTTACCCTGACAGAAAAAATCAAAATCTTTGGCGAGTAAATTGTTTCTCAAACATTTCATTAAGTGTGGAAAATCAAATAGATGTATTATTTCGTGGCCATCCACTATTTTTGTATTTGCAATATGTTCTTCCGTATCTTGTTTGTCATTTTTGCCAGTGGTTTCTTTTTTCTCTGGCAGTTTTTTCTTTGCTTTCTTTGATCAGTTGTTTGATTGCAGATTCATTCGTTGCCCCTTGGTTGCAAACGGAAGCAATAACGATGAAATCGGTGCTGTGAACTTACCAATTTCCTTGTATATGTTCTTTGTATTTTCAGTACTTGTACTGCCTTTACAAAAAGTATATTCAAGAGGCTGTTTGAAAGGTTTTGCTTCATTTCTACGATTTACCTCTTTAGGCATCCACACAGTTGCATGATCTGCTATCTGGTTCTTCCACTCAATCCCACGTCGACGAACCCTTCAACTTCCCTTTTCCTCTCGCTATACATTATTTGGATATATATTTACACATCATCGCACATTAGCATGCAAAGTCGTTCGCTTGGATCCTTCCATTTTTGCTTCAGTATTCAGGCAGACGAAAACCGCATCACAAAGACCCGGCTGCAAAAGGATCTCTGACGGAAATTTTCTGACGGTTTCGGCGCTGGGTACACAAAATATTTCGGAAAGATATCCCTATACTACAGGATTTTTTTTAACAGTGTAAAAAAATAGTTTATTGTAAACCGTATACTTTCTTGAAAACTTGTTCTCGCACAAATTTTGCATATGGCAAGGAATGAAATTTCGCGCTGCTTCACTCATCTCTTGAAACATATTCAGGTAGCCCGATTCCCAAAATTGTTCAGCTCTTTTCAAGCGTTCTTTCAAAGACTCGTTCTTCTTCTGAGACCTTCTTACTTCTCTCATCAGTTGTTCGATTAATGTATACAAGCGATGCTGACTATCACTTAAACGCTTTTTCTGGCTCACATTGAATTAGGTTAGGAGAGACCCTACAAAAATGTATGTCTGTATGTATGTCTGTCTGAGAACACAATTACTTTTGGAAGAGTTAATCTATTGGTTTGACCTTCGGTACAATCTTCTAGTTTGGAAAATTGAAGTTCAAGTTTGGTAGCTAGCCCTTTTGGATGAAAATTCAAAAAGTTGGAGACATTTCAAGATTTTTGAGACCATTTTTCTTCAAGATTCAAAAATTATATGTACGGTTAATCTTAGTACTCAAAATGTCGAACAATTCAGCCCTATGATTTCTTCCGAAAAAAATTATAAGATTTATAGCATTTTCAAAATTCAAGAAGAAAAAACGAAAATGAAAATTTGAAGCCAAACAATGTACGATATGAAAAAGTCACGAATGGAAAAACTTCGCTTTCTGAAAGACCTACAAGATTGTCATAGCAATTTTTTGAATTTTTTTGAATAATCGAAAATTAAAATTTTGAGCCGAATAACGCGACGCAGGAAAAAAGTTGAGATATCAAAAGTATTGCTTTTGCGAAGACCTATGAGCTTTTTTCTTAATATTTTTTGGTGAGAGGCATAGTTTGTTTTCTAAGTATGGAAAATGATGTTGGAATATTTCAATTTTAATTTTTGAGCCAAACGATGCGAGATGAGGAAAAAAGTCAGAAGAGAAGAATCTGTGCTTCTAAAAAGTCAAGTAAAATTGAGGTTGAACACTTCTTTATAGGACCAATCGCGAATCATCAAGATAATTTTTTAATCGTCTTTTTAATTATTTATTTGTATATATCAGACGGTAAGCACAAAAAATCGAGCGCGAATATTATGATGAAAATGTATTTCTTAAGGTAGACGAAATACTTTTCATCAAAATGAGCAATGCATATGGTTTTCTCAGAAATTTTCTCCAAAGTTATAATCAAGAACGAGGCATTGTCGCTCGCTATTACCCACTTTAAAAGCCGATCCTTTCTTTTCCGAAGATTTGAAAAATAAAAAAATGTCCAATACCCAGCCGTTCAAACGGCACTGAAACGGCACCGCCAAGGGCTGTTTCAGGGCTGTTCGTTTCACGCTACTGCGTCATAAGTTTTCTGTCCCGGAGATCACTTCAGAGTGTCCCTTTAAATTTTTTATAGCAGGCTATCTGACCAAATGAACCTAGTCTGTGAGGTCTTTGCAAATGTGTGTTAGTAGTGTGTACTAGTGTTAGTGTGAAAAGCCTATGCTGTGCCTTCATGCTATATTTGAAAGAGAATGGTCATCCAATTAGAATGATACTTGAGGTCCCGCTAGACCGACCCTTCCACCAGGGGTCCTTTGTTGGAGAATGGGGAAAAAATTTCAATTAAAAAAATTCTTAATTCTGCAGTAGGCGGTCTTGAAAGCTATGTATTTGGAGTCTACGAATTTTTCCGATTCCAACGAAAAGTAATTTGTCAATAAGGGTTGTAAATTTGAGAAGTTATAAATATTGTAATTAGTATTGAGCTGAAGTTTTTCAAATCAAACTCCTTGAAATTTCCAACTTTCATAGACCAACAATATGTTATTGACATCGCACCCTGTGGCCCCCAGCTTTGGTTACAGAGGCGCCTCGCTGACGGTCGGGAAGCGACCATCGTTTCAATATATTTTTTAAATTCCATTTTTGTGGGTTTTGGTGTTGATGTCGCACACATCTATGAGAAACACTATGAGAAACTGTTGATTCTCCCTGACCCATCTATCCCTTTTCTGTATTCTCCTCCTTGCGCTAGATAACATCCGTATTTTGTCAACAATATGCTGCTTGATGGTCAGCATCTCTGAATTGTTGAGTGTGATGGTAGATCTTTAGATCGTAAGCAACCTTGGATCCATACAGTAAAAGGCTCACCAGATGTTAGGTAGTCAATCTGCTGCTTTACCCTTCTGTTTGAATCGGCAAAAGCTCTCGCCGCATCATAAACTCATCACCATCACCTCTCGGGTGATGCCTGATTTCCACAGCTGATCGTAAAGTCGCTTTCTCTGCTTCGTCTGCGGCTTGTTATTGCGGTGGTTGGGGAAGTGTTCCGCGTGTATATCCTGTTCGCAAGAGGCTTTAGGTGTTTCTGGCACCACAGAGTGTGCAGGCGCGCTATGTAATCCATGCGTTCAGAGATAATGCTGGCGTCATAGCAATCCAGTAAGTCATCTTTGAGTTGATCCGTCCACTCAACACGTCGACTGTCTCGCCGATCAGTCATAGTGTTCCCATCCAAATTATTTGCAGCACCCCGAACTCAAGGGTGGTCGGCACTGTTTGCCGACCCATTTTCGGGTGCTCTGCGCGTTCGATTATTTCGTCACATGGCGCGCCTGCACACTCTGTGGTAACAGAAACACCCAGAGCTTTCTCACGTTTCGCAACAGAGGTTGCGAAACCGCGCGGACAACCTCCTGCAAACAGGATATATACACGTAATGCTTCCACAATCGCTGCAAGAACAAGCCGCAGACGAAGAAGTGGAAGCGACATTAAGACCAACCGCGGAAATCA
>JAUMHM010086030.1:0-11211 GCA_032362435.1 Melikaiella ostensackeni | reverse complement strand
AAATTACTAATTCGCCACATTTTGTTTAAAGTTGGAGACGAAGTGTGACGTCATAAAACCACAACGACTCTGGATTCGTACTCAGCGACCTCGAAAACATTGGATATGACCACTTTGCGTTGAAAAAATGCATGTTTTACATAAAATTATCAATTCGCCACGTTTTTTTAAGGTTAGGGGCGAAGTGTGACGTCATAGAACCACAACGACTCCGGATTCGTACTCAGAGACCTCGAAAACATAGAACATGACCACTTTTCATAGACGGGAATCATGTTTCATCTGAAATCAGCGATTTTCCATGTTTTTTACGTTAGGGACGAAATGTGACGTGATGGAGCAAACCGGCTCCGGATTCGGATTCAGCGTCCTAAAAAACGTAGGGTATGCCTATTCTGGTTTCTGGGGCTGACAACTTTTTTTGGGGGGAGCTGCGTGATAGTATCTACTATAAATAGCCCTACTTTCAAATTAGCTAAGTTTATTTCTGATCATTTAAGACTGATAACAGGAAAATCGGAGTACCATGTTAAAGATAGCTGGGATTTCGTTAATTGCCTAAAAAACTTTAAAATGCCAAAACATCACATTCTTGTGTCATTGGATGTTGTTAACTTATTTCCTAATATTCCTATCAATTTAGCTTTACAATGTATCAAAAATAAATGGAACTTTATTGCCTCAAATACTCTTATACCCAGAGATGAATTTTTAAATGCAGTGGAGTTTTGCCTCAGATCCACATTTTTTAAGTTTAATAACAAAAACTACAAAAAAATAGATGGAATAGCAATGGGTTGTCAATTATTTCCAGCAAGAGCTGATATTGTAATGGAAGCACTTGAAATTGACTGTTTATCTTCACTTACTTTTAGTGTACCCTTTTAAAAAAGGTTTGTTGATGATATTTTCATGATCATTCCTAAACAAGAAGTGCAAGAAGTTTTAGATATTTTTAATAGTTATGATTTAAATCTTAAAATTACATATGAAAAAAAGTGAATTCCACGCTTAATTTTTCAGATATTTCAGTCACAAAAGAAAATAATGAAACTCTTTTGAAAAATTGGTACCACAAAGAAACTTGGTCTGGTATTACGGGTAAATTAGATACAATATTAAAACGAAAAGGCATCAAGATCATTTTATGATCAACAAAGTCTAATTTCAGTTTATTTCCATCTCCTAAGGATAAATTAGATATTTCACATTAAAAAAAATATTTTCTACTATTTCGACTGTTTAAACTGTGACTGTTGTTACACTGGACACACAGCTAGACCATTAGATTATAGAATTAAAGAACATCAACGACAGAATTAAAATATAGATAATATTACTGCACTTGAAAGACATAGAATTGAAACTGGCCATAACTTCGATTTTCAACATCCAAAAATTTTAGCTTGTGAAAAAAATTTAGATGAACGTTTAACTATTGAATCTTTCTTGATCAAGAAGGAGGAAATGCATTAATCTTAGGCGCGACAACTCCAGACTTTCAGATTTCTATAGTTTATCATGTGAAAACTAATTTTGAATTACAATTCCATTTATAATGGATTTTTAAATTTAGCGCCTTATGATTGATGTCCACAATCATTGACTTTAAGAACGTACTAACTGACCTTTGATGGATGACTTTCTAAACACTTGTTGAAATTTGATAGTTGAAAGACTCTAATTATAAACGCTTTTCTGCTCTTCACAATTTTCTCCAAATTTATCAAAAATGTGAATCTTATTAATTATATTCAACTTTATTTTGGTTTATCTAAAATCGCAACAATGTGTGCATATATTAG
Source organism: Melikaiella ostensackeni (assembly GCA_032362435.1). NCBI lineage: Eukaryota > Metazoa > Arthropoda > Insecta > Hymenoptera > Cynipidae > Melikaiella > Melikaiella ostensackeni. The sequence goes on along the minus strand of JAUMHM010086030.1, from coordinate 9,406 downwards.
ATTTTGTAAGTTTTTTATTATTTTGTAATTTCAATCTTATTTTTGCATTTTCGTGACTTAACCATACATCAACAAATTTTCTCTTCTTTTAACATAATTTTAATTTGCTTCATTTCCACAGTGATATTAATGGCTACAATTGTCAACAATAATATAAAAATTATATTTTCATTCATTTTTCGACATGATTTTTGGATATTAAATCACATTGTTGGGATGAAGAATGATCCCATAAACTCCGAGTTACCTAAATCAAGAGCTCTTTCACTTGTCATTTTAATCAATGTCAGGTAATGTTGTAAATGCTATACGTGTGACTCAAGACTATTAGATGATAATTTACTTGTTAAACTTCTATTTATTTTTTTTGTTATGATGGTTCAATACAATTTTTTAAGCTTTTACTATAATTGTTATGACTATTCATTATATAAAGGATGTATTTATTTATTTTAAATAATTTTTTATAATAAATGTTTACTGCAGGCTTGAAAAGGGACCACATAGCATCCAAAATGTAGCCAATTCGAACCTAAATCTAGGTTTTTGTTTATTTGACCTTTGGCACTGAAAATATATTTATATATCAAAAAATATTGCAACTTCTGAAATAAGTAAAATGCAAATGAGTAGGATGTTACTTGGAACATAAGTTGTTTCACTTCGTATTATGCAAATTTTAACAATAAACATTTCACATAAATCACAGCCTGATTAAATGCTGATAATATATGCTTTGCTAATAATACTATGGTTTGGTATTAAAGATAATAATGGCTCGGATGTAATAGACGGACGAGCTCTCAAAAACGCGAAAAACTATTTTCCAAGCTTCTGGTAATATCCAAATTTTAAAATTCAAAAAATTAAATTCTTAAAATTATGACCTTGTAGAGAAGGGCAAGACGGAACTTCTTTCCATTTGAAGTTTTTTTGTCCGATGAAAATTTTTAATAACAAAAATAAAAAAGTGAGAAGAAATTTCCCGAAATTCAATTATTTTTGAAAACATAAATCGTCCAAACTCTGCCAAATATCATTAAAACTATTTAAAATTTGATGTAAACACGCAGTATACCCTAGCGATGTCTAAAAAATGAAGGAAACTGTCAAAACTGCCTATTGTTTAATAATAATTCATTGCAAATTGAGATTGGTCGGTAGGCACGTTTTTGTAGTTTTGGTGAAGAAAAGTATCATCCCGAACCAATCCGAATCATTCCCAAATCTATATCCGAACCAATCCGAACTCGGATTGACCTAAACCGATTTTCAATCCGAATGAATCCGATTCAATCCGAACTCGGATTCATTCGTATTGGAAATTTGGTTCGAATTGATTCGGGTTGGAAGTTCGGATTGAAGGGAATCGAGTCAGATTAATTTTCAACCGATTTGGATCGATCGAAATGTATAACTTTTTTTAGAGTGGTTCGGATTGATTCGGATACGGATTTCGGAATAATTCGGAACACTGTAAAAAAAGTTATGCTGAAAATCACATTCGACCGTAATTTAACTTATCGGACTTTCACAAGTCAACTGTGAATAAAGTAGTAAATTAAAAAGATAGCAATGCTATGTTTACATCGTATTGTAATTTAATTTGAATGAACCCTGTGATAAAACTGTAACTGCTGTGCACTGACGGTCGATCTGTAAAATCGCTGCGTATTACGATGGAAATCATTTGACCCCTATAATACGTCGTAAATGTACATAGAGAATTAAATTTACATGAGACTGTGAATTGACAAATAACAGCGTATTCACATGTTATTGTATGATTTGAATAGACGACGTGCGAAAGTACTTTGAATAGGTTCGTAAAGTAACAAGCTGTATGTAATTCCCACTGGGCGACACGAAGATGAGTCGCGAAATCGGCGAAAACTCCCGAAGTCGATAAGGAAACGGGAGTGATACTGGCGTAAACGCGAGCAAAAACGTGAAACAAAATGATCAATAATGGCGAAGTAATACATCCAGGGGTATCAGGTCTTCAAATTACATGAACTATATGTGCCGATTTAACATCAGCATTTATGGTTTATGCACTTTTTGAACCTGGGTGCATGAAATCACGAATGAGAAAATTTGCAAAATTTAGGTTAGGGAGGGGCAAGAGAAAGCAAGCGTTGCCGGAGCTCACAATTTACATCAAAGTATGTTTTTTTCCAGTAGCGCTCGTTTCTTTACGCAAGAGTCACGTTTATTCACGAATCCTCTCGTAAATTTACTATGCATTGCAGGGGTCAGATAATTTCCATCGTAATACCAAAAAAAAAAAAACACCAACTTTTTTTGCAGTGAATGATTCGGAATGAATTCCTATCTGAAACTTTTTTGTCACATTTCTCTTCCACTTTGTTTCTTTTTCGGCCTACGTGGAATTCGGACATATTTCACGAACTTAAAAAAAAACTAAAAATGTCCATTAATAATGTTTCATAGTACAATAGAACAAAAAATATGTATTCAATTTGATCTTATAAATCAGAGAGCGACCGAGAGACTAGTTTGAAAAAATTTGAGACACTGAGGCCTTCTCATAGCGAAAATTTCAAAACAAAGGCACTAGACGGTTTGTGTACATTCTTTATTACTGTGAAGAAGAAAACAAAGTAAAGGGCGAGAGAAATTGCGGAGAGAAAATTTCACGCTTTCTAATTAAATTCTAATTCTCTGAAAACCAAGAAAAGTCAAAAACATGTCAAGCAGTCGATTTCCTATTAATTATATTATATTATATTATATTTCTAATAATAAAAATGAAAAAGTGAAAAAAAATTTCCCCAAATTCAATTATTTTTTAAAACATAAATCATTAAAACTCTGCCAAACATTATTGAAAGTGTTCGAAATTCGATACACGCACGCAGTATACCCTGGCGATGTCTAAAAAATAAAGAAATAAATGAAAACTTGCTATTGTTTAGTAATAATTAATTGAAAATTAAGACCGATCGATAAGCACGTTTTTTTAGTTTCGGCGAAGAAAAGTATCGGGGAAACTTCAGAGTTAAAAGAACTTTCAGTGAGACATTTGTTCCTCACTATTGAAGTAAGATTTCTGGAAATTTTCAGATTGATTCATTGAAAATTGACGGAAATATCCATTATGTGAGAAAGCACGCGACACCGTCCATGATTTATTAGATCAAATTGAATACATATTTTTTGTTCTATTATACTGTGAAACCTTAAAAATGGACATTTTTAGTTATTTTTAAGTTCGTGAAATATGTCAGAATTACAAGTAGGCCGAAAAAGAAAGCAAGTGGAAGAGAAATGTGACAAAAGATTGCAGGAACAAGGTAATGGAAAAATAATATCCTAATTTTATTTAAAAAATTTAAATTAATATAATTTTTAGAATTTTGTACTGTTTAATTATTCAATGAATTCTAAAATTTTTGTTGCGCATGTAAATTAAAGTTCATTAAAGGAGCCCGGACGCACGGGGGGATACCTTTATTGGACAAAAATCGCCTGACAGTACAATTTATTTTTCACGCATTTCAATGTTTTCTATTTAGAAATGACCGAAGGTCTTCTAGATATAACGAACAACTTTGAATATTTCACTTCGACTAAAGAAAAATGTCTTATTTAATAACAAACTTAAAACTGGTTTTTGTCTATTTTTTTAGTGATACCATTTCTTTTAAGACTTTCAAATTCATTAAAACAGGTCATAAATCAATGAAATTACTAATTTTAAAAAAATTCCAGCGGGTTAAAGTAAGAACAAAAATTGTTTTCAATGTTATAAACAAACGAATGAACAAAAGTCATTTTTTCGTGATTCGCAATGATTATAGCTAATTGAAATCCATAGCTTATGTATAAGATATGGCAGATATTGACTTGCGATTACAATACGTTGAGAAAAGCTGCTATTTAGCAATTATTCAAACAATTTTTGTAAACAAATGCACATTTCAACCATTTTTTCCTAAATAGGTTTAATTCTTTTTGCGGATTGAACTAGAAATGAATTGCTAAAGATTCCTTGCTGTCATATTTTTCATAGTGTTAAAAACTGTTAATTACATAAAAAAGAATTATAAACAAATGCACATTTCGATTATTTTCTGATGAATAGGGCTTATTTTTTTGCGGAATCTACTAGAAATGTCTTGCCAAAGATTCCTTGCTGTCAGTATGTCAGTACATTTCGAGTTGATTCCACAAAGAGAATTAAGCCTATTCATGAAAAAACGGTCAGAATGTACATTTGTTCATAACCAAGAAAAGTCAAAACATATAAAGCAGTGGATTTTCTATTAATTGGGGAGAAGGGGCAGGATTTTAAAAGTTTAATACTTGAAAGTCGCGTCCTTCATCGGCGAGTACCTACGAGAGTACTACAGGCGAACGTTGAGAAGCGCTGACAATCATAAACGGCGTCGCGTGCTTTCTTACATAATGGATATTTCCGTCAATTTTCAATAAATCAATCTAAAAATTTCCAGAAATCTTACTTTAATAGTGAGGAACAAATGTCTCACTGGAAGTTCTTTCAACTCTGAAGTTCCCTCGATACTTTACTTCGTCGAAACTAAAAAAACGTGCTTATCGATCGGTCTCAATTTGCAATTAATTATTATTGAACAATAGGGAGTTTTGATTGTTTTCATAATTTTTTAGGCATTGCTAGGGTATACTGCGTGTGTACACCAAATTTCAAAAAGTTTCAATAATATGCGGCTGAGTTTTGACGATTTATGTTTTAAAAAATAATTGTATTTGGGGAAATTTTTTTTCACTTTTTTATTTTTACTATTGAAAATATTCATCGGACAAAAAAACTTCAAATAGAAAAAAGTTTCATTTTGTCCTTCTCTACAAATCCATGTTTCCTAACATTTAATTTTTTGAACTTTAAAATTTGGATACCACGAGACGTTCGGACAATATTTTTCTGCGTCTTAGAGCGCGCGATCCATTCTTTGATCCGGACCCTCAATTTCTCTCACAGAGAGAATTGGTACCTAGTCAGGCTAACTAGGAAAACAAACTTAGTTGTAAAAAGCACTTGGAACTACTTTTTCTAGTCGCCACGACTAGATTTCTGGTAGTAACAACCTGTAAATGCAGTGACTGAAACCGATTTGGGCTTCTGGTATCAGTAACTAGCCAAAACAGTTAGAAACGGCTTTGATTAGGAAATTTAGTTACTGTACATAGGAATTTGGGTGAGTACAACTTTGAAATTCTAGTTGCTGCTACCTGGTGCTGAAAGTCAGGTTGACTAAGGATGGATTTTTTTTCACGAAATTCTATAGTTGCTGTAACTAGGAATTGAAAGTTGAAGCAACTATTATTTCTTGATATTTTAATTCGAAGAAAATCAATGTGTAATATTAACTCCCCTGGTTATTCAACTTAGGGAATTTTAAATGTGAAAGTATTCAAATTCAAGAATTATACGGATTTTTAAATTATAAAGTCACTGAAATTTTCGAAAATTAAATAACATATTCCACAGTTTATAACAAAAATATCGAAATTTAGAATTTTATTTAGTACATACACTAATAATTTTTTAACAAACATTTTATCTTTTTGATATCAAGTTTAATCAATTTAAATTTCATGCAATTTACATGTTTTTTTATGTAATGAATAATACATCTTTGTAAATTGATAAATATTTGATATTGAAAAAGTCATTTTTATTATGAATTTTGTGAAAAAAAATTATTTGAATCGATCTTCGAAATATATTTTAGGTCTATAAAAAATAGCAAAATAGTGAACATGGAAAACAAACAAAAAATTTGTAGTTTCAAATTTATTTTATTTATTTTATTATTTATTTTATTATTATTTTATTATTGAAACATTTATCAACATAAACATAAACATTTATATAATTATTTATTTATTTTATTTTATTTTATTTTTTTGTGATTGTCATAAGCGGAGACTGCGCGTAACGCTTCTACGCTTTTGTGTTTTTATAACTTTACGACCTTCAACTTTTTCCTGGAACACTGGAAACTTTCTTTATCTTTCTCGCGATCCGTTTGCGTCAAATCGTGTAAGTGACGATAATATTTTGTTATTTGTCGTCCTTGTTTGTACCTTTAGTAGCCCTTGATCGGGAGAAGAAGAAAACTGTTCGAAGCCAACGAGGCTCAGTTGGAAAATAGTACATTGTGCTCCGCTGCGTTGGCGGACGAAAACATAACCTCGAATTTTTTTTTCTTCTTGTTCCATAACAGTTAAAATTTATTTTAAAAATTAGCATTCGTCGCGGCTATTTTTATCAGAAACATCTGCAATTTCAATTCTTTTACATTTTTTTCATATCACTTTTATACGCGGTGCCCAAACGAGCATTTCGTCGCAACGGAGCTTAATGTACTATTATTTAAATTTCATTTATCAATTCGAATAAATTTTATACAAATTTTTCCAAATCAGTTTTCAACAAAATTTTGTTACAATAATGACACATTTAAATTGAAATGCTATTCAATTTCAAAAATAAGGGTTTCGAAAAATTGGATTCAAACACAAATTTTTTACATCACAAATCTTCTCCGAGACTAAATGAGAATGGCTTCAAATTTGGATAATAAAAAATATTGTGATCAAAACTAAATTACATTTTTATCGAATTCATTCGAAATATTAATAATAAATATCAAAGTTTGTAGAAATCTCGTGAAAATTCAATTTGTGAATCACTATTTTATTACTACTTTCTACTATGACAATAAATTTTAATCGAAATTTAAAAATTCAGAAAATTAATATTAGCAGATACACAATCGATTCTGTAATTAGAGTTATGAAAATTCTATATAAAATTCAATCAAGTTATAATACAGAGGTATTGCTATATAGCAAATATTTGTGAGAATTTCCATTCCATTACAATTTAATGCCTCAACAATACATAAATATACAAAAATTCCAATATTTCGTCACATATTAAGTAAATTCATGGGTCGATTGTTTTGACATAATCTGCTTCATGCTTAATACGTACTCAACTTTGACATGCAGTAGCCCTGAGTAACATTAATTTTTGAAAAATCGACAATTGTTTTTTTTTTTAACTGGGCTGTATTTCAGAAAAAAAACGTAACGTACGAAGGTTTATTCGAACTTGATGAAAAGGAGATTTCTGAGTTAATACCTGGGACAGATATAAATTTGTCGTGCGTCGAGAAGTTTTATTCAAACGAAATACTCTTGTTGTGAGTTTCCTTAAAAAATAATTTATGTTTATGAACTTCAATGCTATTTTTACAGTAAACGTTTATTACTTTGTTGAGGCAGTAATTGTAATAACTAGTCACGAAAAATCCCATCTTAATTATCTTTGCCTTGTTATAAACAAATTTTTTGTTGCAGTGCGAAAATGTTAATGAGTAGCAAATTCCCAGATCCAACGTATTATAGTAAACAACGTCAACTCGGACAGAACCAATCCATCTTTCAAAGTATGTTGCAAATTTTTTGTACTTTCAAATTAGGAAAAAAGTATATATGATTCTTAAAAGACTAAATTGATTTTTCTTATTTAATTCTCTAATTATTACATTTCTAATTTATTGAGTAATTGAAAAAAATTGATAGTGTATCATTCTAAAGCCATTCTATGTTTTCTTCTAATCTATTAATCAAGAAAAAAGCTGCATGATATTCCCGAATAAAATATGCGAAGTATGCGCATAAGAAAAATTGTATGACCCTTTTCGACAGTGCAAAACGTTCAATAAAAAGTGGATGCGAATCCCAAGTGGATCGTTCCACTCTCTTATTCCATGATATTACTCATTATATATATAATTCATTATTTTTGATATTTGACTCATTTGAAAATGTAATTATATTCTTTATATTGTTCTTGAATTATTTCAGAAGTTTATTGAGAAGATATGAAATGAATATAGAATTATATTAAATAATTAATTGTACGCAATGAGTTCATTATTCTGTGAATCGCTTTTATCCGAATTAACGAAACTACATTCGAAAGGAATGCTGTAATTGCGATTGGATTCGAAGACAAGGTACCGCAATTTGCCAAAATTTGTAAAATCTATAAGAAAGCCTGGAAAGTTGTTTTTTTTAGAAAATAAGAACTTCGTTTTGGGAACTGAGAAAATGCAAGCAACTTTCAACGAGTGTTATTAAGCTTATATCATTGAAAATAAGAACATGTGTACCTTGATAAATGTAGGGTCTTAATGCAATATGAAATCATTTAATTGTATTCCTAAATGCGATGGAAAGTATAATATAGTATATTGTCATCGTCAAGAATTTTCGCCATTTTTATATGACAGAGAATTTGATATGTAATAATTTAGGCACATTGAAGGTACATACTCCATAAGATTACAAGAATGTTTCCTTTCTTTCGATTCATCACTAGAGTTAATTAGGCTTAAGTATTTTTCTATTGTTTGAGCAACAGTACACATCAAACGACTGAAAAAATCACCCTGGTTTCATTTGACCAACGAGAGCTTAAATTTTGAATATATTTAAATCGTTACGTCGAATGTAAAATTCTTAAAAAAATTCAAGTTGCTACAACTATTATTTATAGCTGAAGACTATCTCTTTGTCTAGTTACTGCAACGTGTAAAATCTAGTAGCAGTAACTAGATCTAAAAGTCGCGGCACCGTGGTTAATTCAAATTGCTTCAATTATTATTTGTAGTTGAAAATCATATATTTATCTAGTCAATTTAACGTGATAAACCTGGTTACTGTAACCAGGTATAAAAGTTACAGCAGCGTGTTAATTTATTTATCATGACTATTTTATTTGAAATAAAGACTAACTTTACTAGATATCGTAGTTGCCACAACTAGTCTTCCGCGGTATTGTGACTACATACTTTTTCACAGATCAGACTAGGAAAAAAAGTCAAAGACGATTTTAACTATACTTAACCTAGTTGGCCTAACCTGGAATTTCTTTAAGTGAGAGAAATTCCAGGTTAGGCCTGAAAGAAATTTCATTATACGAGCGCGTATTCAGCCTTCCAGGAATTTTTCATATAATTTAAGTCCATTTTCTCAAAAACTATGAGTCGTAGAGTGAAAATGTGTTGCAAATAAAATATGTGTTTTTGAAAAATCTACAACTTTTGTTTAAAACATTTTTGTAAAGTCTGATTATTTACTAGAATAATAGCAAAAAACCATTATTTTCATAGGCTTTTATGGTTTTCACCATAAAAATGGAGTTTGCGCCTATTTTCACTATCATTTTCGTAATCAGCCCATCAAAATATATAAATATACAGAGTTTCAAATCAATCTGAGGTATGCGCTTTTCGGAAGTATATCTGAAAATAATATGTAGAGGTGGGATTATATTGACCCTCAATCGTAAAATTATTTTGGAATTTTTGGTGATCGAATTGGC